>LGAG01000854.1:15290-63048 GCA_001278395.1 Lerema accius | reverse complement strand
AGGAGCGGCACTAGCGACTGCCAGGGGAACACGCCCCCGGAGACTCCGCCCGTTGACACTGTAAACAATAGTTTGATAAATAGAAATATTTTGTTTCTTTTTTTTTTCGTACTCCTTGACATGTAAACAGGATCATTTATAGATGTCCACGAAGATGTAAGAAATATTATGTTCTTACCAATAATAGCAGTGTGTGACGTAGGCGGCGGCAACACTGGGAGCAGCTGGTTGGGGTGAACGATGACAGCGCTGCTGTTCAAGTTGTTCACCTGGAAACATCATCATCAATGATCATCACCTAACAGTAACCATACTATTGAATATATACCTCGTTTTTTTCGTCGTGATATAAAAGGTAAACAATCTTACACCGTCTTTTTGTTGTAATTATCGATTTAAAAATAAGACAGACACAAATTGAAAAAAACTAAAGAATAAACAATAATTTAATGTTAAAATAAATTTCTGTATACTTCTAAATATTTTTTTAAATTAATGAAATAAATAAAAGTTGTGCCAAGATTGTTTACCTTTTATATCACGACGATAAAAACGAGATATACGAGAAAATACTCCAACACGAATTTTAACTTATCATGTACACTAAATACTTTAGCTGTAATGGGTACTCACATTTTTTGTATTTGCATAGTTTGATACGACTGAATGATGAAGACAGTCTCAAAATACAAATTTGAAAATCGTGAGTACCTGCTACGTTTGGGAACAGTGTTAAGTATTACTTACATGGTCGCCATTGTCCAACCCCCTATGGTCCGAGTCCATTTCATTATTGTTAAGCAACTGATGTGGTTTGTGCTCTATCTGTAAACATACACGAGAATAATTTTACAAGTAGAACTCGGCAAGTACAAATAACGCTCATGATTTCACATGAGAATTGAATCAATAACATTCAATACTATTTCATACAAAAGAGAACTTACCTGAACACTGTCAGTAGGTTCATTTTTTATCAGCACAATTTTCTTCTCGAGTGTATTCTGTGGTATTACATAGAATCGCTTCACTGGTTCCTTTGCATCTGTATCTACAACCGAAAGTAATCGAGCTTGTACCGGAGCAGGCTTCACAATCCTTTTACTGTCCTCTATAACTCTAGGTTCATTGACCTCCGGCCGCTCGACCCGACTTAACTCCGACTGAGGCATATGCTCCTCATCATCGTAGTCGGAAACTCGTCGTTTTACAAAACTCTCGTTATTCAACGGAGGGGATAAGTCAGTGTCCCGTCTATACTCGTGAATTCCGTTTCTGATATGCAACGGTTGATGGTTGCGATAGATATGGTGTAGATCGCTACCGTTTGATGGTAGCGTTCGATGTACCACTAGGTTGTGTGGTACATCGTCTAGTTTTCTTATTGTATTCGCGATGCTAGTCTGCAATGTTTGGTTGGTTATATTGTTAAAGTTTAACGACACGCTAGAAGGTAGGGTCTGTTGGAGGCTCGTGGGAGCATTGAGGCTGGTCTGGATAGTGTTTTGGATGGTCAATCCCGTCTGGATGCCGAGGACGCTGGACTGACTTGATTGGATGTTGGTCGGACCGTTTCTGTTTTCGACCTGCAATTCAAATGACATGGATGAAGCGTATTCTGTGTGCCCTCTTGGGATTGATTTACTTAGCGTTTTTTTGGTGATCTAGTTAACATTGCACTACAGAAACAGATTGTACAACACACTTTATATTCTGGATAAAGTTATTTTAATGAAACATTAACCATATTGCAAAAACTTTGAACGATTGTCTAAAATTTTTCTACCATTTTTTTAGTAAAGTTATCATGTAATATCCAAAAATAATTACTTAAATACCTGATAATGATATGTAGGGGCTGGTGATACCCGGATAACGCTCGTAGCGACTCCTCCTCCTACCGGCGAACTCATTCTGTCAGGTCGCACTAATTCAGGCCTGAAATGGAATATAAAAAAAAGCCGTTTATAATACCAGTGAGTACAAAATGTCTCTTTATCATCTCATAGCTCATCCAGTGAATCAGTTATTTCTTAAAAAAATCTGCAGCGCTCTTACAACACTGGTCTAATGGCATAGCCGGAGTACCGTAAACCACCCCAATATGTCTTAGCCACTCATAAAGTTTCATCACTTACTCACCTAAATAGATGATGGTAGGAATGCGAGTGATGGTACAACACGTCATGTCTTTTTACAACACTCTGGTATTCTAGTAAGACCCATTAGGGTACCCTATTAATACGTCAAACCAATCAAAGTATTAAATACAAATTCATTTATTCGCTTTAAAGCAGGGGTTCCCAACCTTTCCCTGGTCAGGGACCATTGTAATATCAATCTTGTTAGTAGGGACCACCACTATTTAGATATAAAAAAAAGAATGACTACATTAATTTGATTTCTGAGCTTATTTATTTGATTTCTGAGCTTACGCCTCAACGCCCATTACATTAAAAAACAAGCGCGGACCATTTTTTGCCTTCTGCGGACCACTGGTTGGGACCACTGCTTTAAAGTGAGTACATTATGATCAAACTATGTATCGTGTTAGGTCACCTGATGAGATGGTGGTAGGAGTGCGAGTGTGAGTGCGAGTGCGAGTGGTGCTGGTGGTGGTGGTGGCGGTGGTCGGCCGCGTCCGGCGGCTGCGGCGACGAGATCGGCACGAACACGTTCCCGCGCAGCCCCGGCGACCCGCCGCCCACCGGGGACGCGCCCGGGCTGCCCGACCGGGAGCTGCCCAGAGATACTGGAACACACACACACACGGTATTAATTAACTAGACGGCACCCGCGGCTTCTCCCGCGCAATAGTGTTTGAAAAAAATATTGGATTTATGCCAAAGGAACATAGGTTATAGAATAGGGATAAAATCTATCCTATGTCTTATTCCTGGATGCATACTATTTGTATACCAAATTTCAGTTTAATCCGTTCAACGGTTAGAGCGTGAAGAACGTACAAACATCCTGTTATCCAACATCCAAACATCTTTACAAACTTTCACATTTATAATATTAGTAGGATTAATTAACATACTGGACTGTGCCTAGGCACATTGACACACACACAGACACAGACAACATTAACTAACATATAGGAGTATACCTAGGGGCACTTATACATCCACGAAGGTACTCATGTACGTACAAACGTACGCACTAACGCACACATGCATGCTCGCACGTACGCACACGTCAATGTTTGGCAAGTACTTCATTTGAACGACTCAAAAATAACAGTAACGGAAGTCTGTTTGTATGAAAATGGGTACAACGTTGTGATGTGAGACGCCATGCAATACATTTTCATAAAAACTTACCTTCGCTAATGTCATACACAGATTTTAACTAACGCATTGGACAGATTTGAATTTTATTCTATTAGGCAATTAACGTTATGAGTATAATTAATAAAGTGCGTAACACATACCCAACATGTTAGCGGCCTCGGTCTCGTCGGGGTCGAATCTGCCCGTGACGCGGTAGCTGGGCGGGGTCGTGTCCGACTCGCGGGACGTTTCGTCCCCCTCCACGCCGGTGCCGTTCGACGACAACGACTTACTGCTACTCCTGATATAATTGTACGTCTTTAGAGATGTCTATAACCTCTTACGCTTGCATAAGGAACTATTTTATTACTAATGGGCAATATATCAATCAATGCAGCTGAGGAAGCTAACATTTTAGAACACTAAATATTATTCTATAAGTTCTTTGTTTATTCTTTAGTGGAATCTGTACTATCCAGTTTGATCCAGACATACCATCCTAGAATCATGAAATATTTTCTACTTGTTTAGTCGCACACTCCTTATTAAACCAAAAACTTATAAAGCTATTAACCACTCATAAAGGTGCTTTCCCACTCATACATGACAAAGAAACTCACCGCTGCTGTGGGGTATGCGCAGACCCCTGAGCTAGGGGTGTGTTAGAGGACCTGGCGACCCCTCGCAACGAGAGGTGTCTCGAACAGAACCCCCTGCGCTGGCTCTCCTTGGTACAACCGTCCTTGGAACACAGCCGCCGCCACTGCTTGCCGTTAAACTTCTTCCTAATACCGGTAGGTGTCGCCACCACGTCGCCTTTCTTGTACTTGTGCGGTGTTGCCGCTTGAGATCTAGAATTGAGACTGTCATTTGGTTTGATTCAGTTAAATGGCAATTTGCATTACTATTATTCGATAGTAATATTTGACTTAGGTCACTAGCTTCAGTGAAAGAAATTATTTTTACACAGCACTTTTAAAGACGAGTGGATTTATAAACTCGCTCAAGTAGGTTGAATGCATTATGACGGATTTTTAAAAACAAAGCAGACTTCCTATATCAACTCAAAATGCCAACTCATACATTCGTTCGAAGAATCAAGAGTGTTTGTTATCATTATCATTTATTTTTATATCTATCAATATAGAAACATACCTAGGAGTAGGGGGTTGAGATCTTGGTGTGAGGCTGCCTTCGATCAGGCTGGAAGTACTGCCGCGGCTTTGAAGGCTGCTTCGTTTGTTAGTGCTGCAGTCTGGAAATAAAACGTGAATATTATACTATAATTAGTACCTGATGGTAGTCCTTACTTCTAAGGTTTATATCAGAGGTTACTAATAAAGAAGTGACAATCTAAAATAGATTGAAAATTTAAATCGATCAATCACTAATTGCAGCACTTCTCAACGACGGTAATATTTACTACATCAAATGAATAAAAAATATTGAATGGAATATTTTTTTACGTTACAGTTATATTTCATACAACCAAGCTAGTATAAGTGTCAAGAATTAAACTCATATTTTTTTTTATCCCGCATACAGAATAGATGTTTATTGTTATTGTTATAGTTAATTCCCCTCACCCATATGCGAGGAGTCAGTGGGGAACATGATGTCCTCTCGCGGCAGGTCGTCGTCGCTCTCCACGTAGTCGTCGAAGGGCCGCACGGAGCCGTTGGACAGCGCGCCCACCGTCACCACCGGCCCGCCCGGCATCGGCGATGACGTCACGAACTGATCGCTCATCGGGTACTGACCGTAGACAACAGAACATTCATAATAGGTTAGTTCGTCTTACGTACTAACAGCGCACTTAAGCCCTTTGTCTGATAGAGAGAGAATCGAACCGAAAACGTGAAGAATTCAAACCAAAGACAGATATAAAAAAGAAAAATCGAACTGTTTTTCTATATATGATTTTACCTTGAACACTGCCATATATTAGAAAAAAAAAGCTTCACCCATTCGCTTCGCTCTTTCAACCAAGCTATTATGTTTTGTAATGTACGAGTATAAGATCGCTTTAATCTAATCACATAGAAAAGCTAAAGAGGACCGCTTTTCGTCAAGGGCTGTAACGTGTATCAATCCTACTAATCCTACTAATATTATAAATGTGAAAGTTTGTAAAGATGTTTGGATATTTGGATGTTTGTCCCTCCTTCACGCTCTAACCGTTAAACGGATTAAGCTGAAACTTGGTACACAGATAGGTTGCATCCAGGAATAGAACATAGGATAAATTTTATCCCGATTATAGTTTCCCTTGGGATAAATCCGATATTTTTTAAAACTATTCTTCTGCGGGCGAAGCCGCGGGCGACGTCTAGTAACTAATATTGCTTTCCTTTATGCACCAATATCTACCAAAATGCACCAAACTAACCTGTACTGATGACAGACGCAGATGCTGTGGCAGGAGCGCAGAGCCAGGGTGTGAGCCGGCGTCCTCCAGCTCGTCAGCCCAGGGTGGCTGCAGGAGGCGGAGATCAGCTCGCTTCACCTCCACTATCTCCTTGCATAACATCTCAGAGTCTGTCTGGACCTGGGTTACAAGACATTTATATTGTCAACTAATCTGTCGCAAAAAATAAGAATCGAACCGAATATTTCATAATTCATGATTTAAACGAATTGATCTCCTAATATAACAGCACTAGAGTTAATTTTTGAACATCGTACATATCAGTCCAATTAGTATTCAGCACTAAATGAAAAAAAAGTTATGTGCATATGAAATACTAATTATCACTTGCTACGGTGAAGGAAAACATCGAGAGGAAACCTGCACACCTGAGAGTTCTCCATAAAGTTCTCAAAGGTGTGTGAAGTCTGGCCAATCAGCACTAGGCCAGCGTGGTGGAATATGGCCTGTACCCCTCACATTGTGAGAGGAGACCTGAGCCCAGCAGTCGGACAGGTATGGATTGTAATGATGAAGATGATGAATGACTAAAAATGTAAACTCACCTTCACACGGATCCTAATAGGCGAGTGATGCACATCAGTCACAATACCCTCAACGAACACATTCTGCACACTCTCCCGACTGGGATCAGTAGTCCTGACCACGCAGGCCAGCCCTTTCTTCACGTGGCTGACCTGCGGGCTCGCGTCACTTATCACGTGGAACTTGTTCACACCGAAAACGTCACTGTACTCTATCGGGTCGTTCTCCTGCCCGTCCAATTCCACGATGACCTTGCATCCGTCCGCCTGACGGATGACACCGGGAATGTATATCCCCCGCTGCTTCGCTAGTACCCGGTGGTCCCGCCACTCGGATAGATCGATGTTCGGGTAATGGAGAGCGAAGGGTTTGAGATCGTGAGGGGAGGCTCGATGGACTATCGGCGAAGGCTGAAGCACCGGTGTAGGGTAACTAGGCGGCTGGTACTCGACCGGCGGAGGCGCGGATACAGCGATGTTGATACAATTGCGATCCGCCATATTGTTGACGCAATTCCTCTCAATCTCCTCCAACTCGGACGGGATGAACTTGCGTTTCTTTGGCAGGTTCCTGACGGGCGCCTGCGTCGGCGGCGTCTGCGCCGGCGCGTGCCCGTTACTGCTGCTGGCGTTGCCGAGGTTCGTCGGATTCGCCATCGTAATGTTTGGGGTAGGATTGGTCGTGGATTGGGACAAACTTACAGTTCCCACGCTGCTAATGACCGAAGCGGGAATCTGCAAACATAAAAAAAACTTTGATAACTTGTAAAATTTATTTTTTTACTAAACCAGGGTGTAAGCATTTGACATTATTCGTATTTGACCTACGCCGTAATAATAAATAGAATTACATTACCTCATTATTTGGCAAGGAATTAACTGAGACAGTCCCATCCAGCAAAACTAATCATTTCTAGCATTCTACATTATCGATACAATATTTCTATATATTAAACCACAACAGCAGAAATTAACTTGCCTGAAGTAATACCTAATGTTAAATAATCATTAAAATTCATTAATTTTATTATGTTAATATAAAAAATATCGTTGTAAGAAGACTTGAATGGAGGTAAGTACATACGTCGACCTACATCCTTTTAACGGTACCGTTAAGCTTTACACTTTGAATATGCTCAAATATCTTTATAACTTGATTGCAATTCGCAACAAAATGTAGATGTATAGTCTATCTCATTGATTGTGTTAAATCCATCCACAAGACATAAATATAATCTTACATCTTGCAGAGACATATTTGTTATTATAATGACGCAGATTAATTACAACTTTATTCAAAATTTTCATTAGCAATTATTTGATTTAAAAACAATCACATTTTCCTTTTATGAGAACTCTTTCCTTCCTAAATATTGTTTACTCTAAATTTTACTATTAGGTAATTCACTTATGGGTTAAAACTGTTTGGGGAAATAATAATAATTTGGGGAAATACCGTAGTAAATAATATGAATGTACCTATTTATACATAAACTCGTAAAAGCAGCTATTTTTAAGTGGCTTAGACATAGTGCTATCAAGTGTCTGTCACATGAAATTACCATAGTACCATAACTTAACTATACCGCGAAATAAAATAGTATTTATCCATCCAAGCAAGTAAGTCGGGATTTTTAAAATGTTTGAGTGAAAAAAGCGGGATTCTTTTGTCGAAAGCGGGACACAGTAAAAAGTAAGCGGGATAGATCCTGACCCGCGGGGGACATCCTTAGGTGACGTCTACGAAGGTACGTGCAGAGTTTGAAAGTATAGCATTTAAATTTTTCCCCTCAACGGCCACCAAAATTCGTAATACCTGGTCGTCGATATCTGGGTAGAGTGCGTGCGAGTGTGAGTGGAAGAGGGGGCGCGCGGGGGGCTGCGGCTGCGAGGCGCCGCCCGCGTGAGCGCGCTGCATCACCGCCTCCCGCTACCACGGATCACTCATTGCGCGCGAACGCCTGGGAACAACAATACAACCTTATATAATACACGCTATACGTATACACTCGTAGCCCCACAGTCAGTTTCCCTGTGTCGAGGGTGCTACAATAACAGAGAAGCATGTGGAAACATCCAGACCGAGATTTTTTTTTAATTCGTCATTTAAATTTTCGCCTCAATCAATTTAAAAATTCAACACAATACATAATGCTATTCAACCTTAACAATACCAAATCTCAAATTTGTACGTGTCTGTCTGTATTGAGATGAAAAACAGGTCCAAAGATTTGTTCTTTAAATAATAACATGACAGAGATAGTAAATGGTAAAATTGTAAGTGTCAGTCATAATTACAAAGGTCACGCTAATCACTATGAGCTCTTATTTAATGATTCTTTAAATATTTTTTTCATAATGCAAGAGACAATAGAACCTTCCAATAGAAACACATACAAAAGTATAAAATTAGCATTTAAAGTATAAATTTTAGACAGCAATGTTATTTCTTTTTTTAAACAAACCTCTCGACAGTCGTGAAATCTAACCTAATACCTATCATGAAAAATGTGAAAATTTCACAACAGCACTGATTGCTTGCACGCGATTATAATGGCGGAAAATAAATGAGTTCTGAAGTACGATGCCAATTTTTACTTCAATCGTGGCATTGAGATGAAACACGAAAACTCTAATTAAAGATTATTAAATTTACGACTAGTTATAATAATGAAACGGCGAAAATATTGTATACGTATACGAGGAAACGGTAAGCGGACTGTTTTCCCTACTTAAAACTATGAACTCCTTTAACTAATGAGTCATTAAGACTGCTATAAGATTTGATTTATAGTTTAATTTAAATACGGTTAATGGTTTTCCGCACGCTACAGTACCGTGCTTAGTTAAGGATATAACAATACTATTACTTCATGAAACCAATCACAGATCAATAATATGAAATGGTAACAAGACGAATGTAATTAATTAATACAAAAAACTGAAAATTTGTACACAAAAACTAAAGATGTGCAAAAAAAAACTTCCAAAATCAAAAGTTAATGCGATCAGTTTAGTTATTAGGTGTTCATTTCAGGATTAACAATATAATTAAACGAGGCGATGACGTCGATAAGTAATACAAACACAGCAATGGATGCAAAACATAACTATTGTGTACATAATAGACACAGAGATATATTACATGCAACAGGCGTTCAACCAACGTGGTGTATAGTATAGAGTAACTAGTGACTCATACACGTGCCCATGTCCAACCATTTTGGATTCCATTAGGCCGGGGAGAGCCTTATTTCTAAAGGAATACCTACGATTTTACGAAACCGGTTTTCAAGCAGGAGACGTCCATGTCTCTATGATAGCTCGCTCGGCTCTTTGACTGAACTTTAAATGCGCTTACAGATTGAGCGCATTTATGCGGCGCGCGTAGAATCGTGCATAATTTTAAACTAGTAACCCGCCGTCGCTTCGCTTCGGTAAACGCACGACAGATCAGGTTAGACGAATAATTTTTTGTTTACAATCCTCTTGAAACACGTCGTATTGCTTGACATCAGTCATCAGGCGCTAAAACACACAAATGTCTAATATAATCTTATAATCGGGATAAAAATGATCCTACATCAAAACTACATATTGCCAAATATAAAGGTATTTTCTCTGATCTGCATAAGAAATTAAAGTACCTTAAAGGTTCGTCCGAAACTGTTTTTAAATCGTTGAAAACATTCGTATTTACGCGAGCCAATATCATAATCGTGGCATGTTTCTTTAGTATTACAACCAAGGCCAATACGGCAAGAATTCTCATTCATAAACTTAACTCTACCCAACTCTCAAATGTAACAATGTATAATGTAAGTATTGCATCGGATATTTAATGACTCATACGTATTGGTCTAAAGGTTGAAGGCTTTCAAATGTAACAACTATACTAATTTCTGTACCTAATCATAAATAGGTACGCTGTTATTTACTTCCAACAAATAGTGAATAATATTCCAGGGTAAGACATTAATAATGATAAGTCTAATACGAGTATTAATAATACCTATAATAGTGAAATGATGATGATGATTTTTGATGATGATACTACGGGCAAGTGATGAGAGATCAATCTTCCAACAATCGTAATAGAATAGCGCAGGAAAGGCCCATATACATAAGCTATTAAAGGATATCTTTAACGATAAAATATAATGGATAGAAGCATAGATAAATATAAGAAACAAACAAAAGGCTGTCAAGTAAGATAAAAAAACGGTTCCTAAAACAAAAAAAACGGCACTAATTAAAGTGGTCAGTAACTTAAAAATCCCAGCAGTAAACACGTCTCCGGGGCTATCGCGTGCACTTGTTAGTTCAAAACACCTCTCCGCGAGTTCATAGGTGCATAAATCGATAATCACTCTTAAGCAGAGCCTAGATGGAACGCCCCTCGGTTATTTAATTCCCCTAGCCCACATTTCACACTAATCTCTCTGTAAATAGTGAACAAGTCACTACTTTTTTTTTATTTATATGCATTGCGCGTTATATCTCACGGTTATTGAGAATTTTCTTCATAAAATTGATTAATATAGAGCCTAAAGTGATCTCACAACGGAGATAAAATAACACCTCATATGGTATAATCAGTCAAGTAATTTGGACAATGGAGCATACCAAAGAATTTAAAATAAATAATCTCTAAAAACATTACCCTCTTTCTGCTACAGTCGGGTATAAACTGGTCAATATCATGATTAAACTTCAATATATTGTCACTGAAACATTCAGTGTTTCTAGTATTCAATTAATAAACGTACCTACCGTTTCTATACGAGATTATGTGATCCAATCAGAACTAGTTTCATGGCTACAGCAAAAAGAGGAAAACCGCTGATGAGTAATATGAAGTATGTAATTAATATACGTTTTATGCAGACAATGAAACAATCTATTATCGTAGCTGAGATTCAAGTCGTAGGTACTTGAAAATGTACAAATTAATTATTATACAACACAGGGTATTTTGTTTCAGTGCTTTCAAAATTATAAACCGAATCTTTCTGTTTAATATTCCCTAATAACTCTTATAGTATATTACACTTATTGCGACGATGTAAAGTTTCTACTTAAATGTAGATTTAGTGATGTTTAGCCGAATATTAGTTCTTCAAAATATCAAAAACGCAAAAACATATTTAGAAGTTTTTACAAAATGACAACAAAGTACTTAGAAAAATAAATAAATATATGCGAAAAGAAATACACATGTATTTAGGTAAGGCAGGTTGAAAGACCCGTACTTAGTAGTGAGCAATTCATAGTGATATCTAATATAATTTCAATGTCACAAACTCGGTTCTACCATTAGGCTACGTCCTAGGTGACACATTAATGTCGGAACTTTTATTGATTGGAAGCTAAAGCTTATTCTATATGCACATGAAGGTCACACGACCATTTTCCTTTTACAAGGAGACGTTACATGCAGCAATACTTGGAATTTTGATAAGGAATTAGAAATGTAGTTACATGGAATTTAGATATGGAATTTGTTTTCTTTTAGTTAAACACAGAAAATGATTCCTATATTTTTACAAGTAAAAATATTAATTGAGTATTAAATATATAAAAATCACACCACAAGTCTCGTTGTGTATCTAAATTATAATACTAATACAGCTTTAGCAAAATCCCTTAAGGGTTCAATTCTCAAAAATATTTTCTTGGTGCCACCCTACAATGTATAGGAGTATAAGGTACCTCTCTACATAGAGTCATGTTTCTATGTTTGTAAATCCACTAGTTCAATATGCATTGTCTGTCAGTCGCGGTTACTATTTTATTACACAAACATTTAACATAACATACAATTCTAATCCATTCGGGTTATAAAACGTCGAAGCGAACTATAGGTTATATTAATTGTAACCGATAGTAAAATGAATATGAAAACAAACACACAAACAATAAATTAATAATCACTTAATATGCTATCTGAGTTCAAAGGTCAGGATGTGTTTTCGTACCTTCCTACCTACTTAATATGAAATTACCATGTTTTGAATAGGTATAGAGATAGTTTTAGATTCGCGGATATTAGGCGGAAGCGAAATCTATAAGTTTTCTGCACATAGAGAACCAAAAGTAAACGGAAAATATATATGTAATGAGTTTACAATGCTTTTTTTTAAATAGCTAACTAAAGTGCTGACAACCCACATGACGGTAAGTTGTAAGCGTCTTATATGAACATCAGTAATACCAAAAGCATTACCAATCCATGAGAATAGAAAAGGACGAATGAAACTGTAGTCTACGCAAATAGGACAAAAATATCCTAGAAGACCACTTCCTAATAAGGAATAATCCTGGACGAACCAAACAGAATCGACGCCTCCCAATTTTAAATTTCGTTTCGTTTTACTAATCAAACGAGCTTTTCATAAACAAATTGAATAGATATGATCAGCGTTGAACCTCGACACAAACAGTCTGTTGTTGGTCTATTGTCTGCCTCGAGAGCAGTAAAAAGTTGCTTATGAGTTCGTGTCTTGACAAATATTGTAGATTCAATCGAGAGCAGTTTCGTAAAATGACAAGGTCGTAATGCTTCACGCTGTGAAAGAGATGCTGAATTGTCGGACTTGAAGTTGGGAAAAAAATTAAGAATAATGATCATTTTCATGAGACTTGTATTTCATTGACTTATAATAACTGATCAATTGGTGTGCGGGAACAATTAAGATTAGAAGTATGTATGTATAACAGTCAATTAAAAGGTATTGAATTTTTTTTTAATCACCTAAATTTAGAGCGTTAAAAGTGTTAAAAGTTTGTTTAGAGATTCATTTGTAAAGGACAATCAATTAAATGATATCTATGGGATAAACTATTCAACGTAAGTATGTGGATGATAATACAGGCATAGCCCTTCCTGAAGAAAGAAATTATGTACCTGCTGTAGGAATATTAAATATCTTGTCCTGTTTGATCATGAATTATGATGATCATGATCATAAGTTATGAGAATTATGAGACAAATCTGAATATTTAAAGAATTTAAAATTACAAACCAATTATGTAATTATGTTAATACAAACGTTATTACATTAACAAATTTCAATAAAGTACATAATGTAGTTATTCATTATCACTTTTACACTGTCAATTATTTTAAATAATGAACGCTATACACTCATAGCCCCACAGTAGGATTCCCCGTGGCATGGGTGCCATGGACAACACAGAAACACACAAACAGACACCCAGACCAAGAACAGAAATTTAAATTTATCAAATCTCATGACAATGAATTTTAATGGAAAATTGAATTAGTAATTACTGAATATAGTATTTGGTGACAATGGCGTAAATTCCAGCTACGTAAAGAAGGAAATACTAGTAAAATTGGTCTCTGGTCAATATGACATTTAAGATAATCTGACATTGTCAGGATTTCTTAGGATTTGATCTGGTCGACAAAACTTTCGGGGCCGTTCGGGAGGGACTTTCAAAAAAGATCCGAAAAAAACTAAGGCACATTTGGTGACACTGGAATTCGGATAAATTGAAAGATAAATCAATAAATGAGGCAAAAAAGTTAGAACAAAATAATTTTACAAGTATGTATGAAAAGCAGCAAAATTTTGTCCAAATATCCTGAGATGTGCGAAATAAGTAGTAGTAAGTATTATATTTTAAAAACTTACTAGGTGCCTTATTGTGCATTTATTTTAAGAATGATAACTGAAAACTAATTCACATACGAGGGCAAGAGACGAGATATTTTTTAACTAATACAGTCGCTCTCAGCTCCCGGTTACAGTGCTATTTTCAGTTAATTTAAAATAGCCAGTTTGGATCAATACATAGCCTGGACTATTCTGGACCAGTTAGCCGCTCATTGTCATTTCTATATCCGAACTTAACATTTTCGAATATAACAATAAGGACTATAACAGTAATTACAACATTACTAACCTGATACTTGATTAACTTAACAAGCTATTTAGTCTACCTACAATCTCCAATAAAATTTCCATTTTTGAAAACACATTTCAATTTTCTAATACAATCCCGTTTTCAATCCCGTCTGCCACAAATTTTCTCTTATGTTGTCGCCAAAATAATCTCGAACATAAAACAACACCTTAGGTGACCTAACAACTAGGACACAGTCATATTGATTCAATTTAATTGTATGTTCATGAATGTAAAGGATAATAGCCACTTAAAACATAACGAAGACTCACACTTATATTACGGAAATTGAATTGGCTCGGAAAAGTCACTCCAAGAAGGCATTACAACATTAAACGCATATTGCATCACTTCAAAATGACCAAGCCCACACAACTGACACAACAAAGAACTAGGTATAATATGATATAGATGACTCTGCGATAACAATTGAACCGAGATAATTATTATAAATCGAAACGATAATACTATTTCAAACTTACAAGTTAATCAACCAACAATAACTGAGAAAAGGATTCCAAAAGTGTGCTTCTCCGAAGCTTCCGATTCTAACAGGTTAAGTTTGAAACAAAGAAGTAACCTATAAAAAGTTAGTAAACACAGTGATGGTCGTGATAATATAATATAAGTTGTATGGAGACCGGATGGGCTGAATCAAGTACGAACATGTCCAATCTAGCTGGAACGGCCTTGGCTCGTAACGTACATATAAATATGGATAATTATGCTACCGATACTATATCTATGCCTTAAAGTAATTTTGTATCAAATACGCACTCGGACAAGATAATATTGCCAATTTCTCGTTCAAGACAGGATTCAAGACTTTTACACCCAAGTAAAACTTTCAGATGAAGTAATGTTTATTTTTAACAAATCTTAAAAAATCTAAATTTTTGAAAACCGTGACTATATGGTGCATACTATCTTGAGGTGCTGTACAATTGGAGACCATCTTATGCACCATTCACGGTGAAAAAAAGAAAAAACAGGATTTAAAGAAAAAAAAATTCGCGAAGAACAAAAAAAAATCGTATTTTTTACCAACCCTGTGAGAGTTTAAACTATGCCAAATTTTGGATGTTAGATAATGGAAACATTGTGTTGTTGTTACCATCTCGTAACTAAAGCCTTATTAGGCGTGCGTGTAGTGTAACAACTGACGTACACAGAACAGAACAGGCATGCGGATTGCTCAATTATAATATTGTATTGGACATTTGACAATTTGAAGAGAAATCATTATGGACAGGACACTATCTATATCTATCCCTGAAAGTTCAACTTGTACTCATATTTTAGTGCGGCCAATCCGTCTGGGATTCCCCGGATTTTTCCTAATTTTAAGGGAGTCCGGGTTGTCTCTGGGTTTTTAAAAACACTTTGCGTCCAGGCAATACTGGCCAATTGAAAAATAGGCAAAAAATGATCGAATAGAAATGATTGAATTCAACATTTATAGCAAAACAGTAGTTTTAATGTAGCCAAAATTTCATTGAATTCATTGTGCCCTAATCTGTCGATGACCCGGGTAAATGAAGAAATTTTGCTCAAAGTCCGTTTTTTGTCAAAATCTTATCCGAGGACACCAATTAAGGTGATGGCAACCCTAAGTTAACGGAATAATAATAAGAGGAACTATTTAAAAAAAATGCCTATTCTATGCGTATGACACACAATAACAATACCTATGATGAAAAAATACATTCGTAGCCAAATAGCAATAAGTAAATAATGAACACTTTATATTTTATGTTGTAGGTATCAACATTCTTGCATGTTGAAGTAATAGCATGCTCTTGTTTGTTTCTACGATGATTCATTCAAATCTCTAGAACTGTTAGCTCTTGCATTAGTCTTCAATGTCTTCATTACATCAAACGTATCAATGAAACGAGTAAAGTAGGGATGCCTACAAAATTGATGTTTTTTTGGTTAAGAAAATGTGTAAGTTGGGGCTGTTTCTTGACATTTTCTGTTCTTACTTTTGCTAATTATCTACTCTAACGCTACCCTTAGGTTGATTCTTTGATTACGGAAGACCCTGTACTGTATAATATATTACTGGTTTATAGATATTTGCATGGAAGAAAGAACTCATACAGTCGTTGTTTTGTAGGTATAGAAACGCGTTGTCAGATTTTTTGTATCAAATCGGGATTTTGAAAAATTTTTAACAAAAAATGCAGGACTCTTGTGTCGAAAGCGGGACATAGTAAAAAAAAAGTATAAAACCAGAAGTTTCGGAAAAAAATTACACCCGTACTTTTCAGCACTTGATTTTTTGGTTTTCTTTTGATGATTACTAATCCGAGTTTTTACGTGATTTACAATATCGTTAGGTGCTTCAATCTAGTCGTTAGGTTACGTTACAACGAGGACTGTGTTTTAAATAAAAATAAAAAAAAATCGGTCAAAAATACTTTTAAAATCCCAAAAAAGCGGGACAATTCCTGTCCCGTGCGGGACACCTAATTTTTCATAAAAAAATCGGGACTTCCCGCTTTTGGTGGCTTTGTCTGGCAACGCTGGTATAGAAGTAATGTCGATATTTTATAAGATATAATATTTTCGATAAACCATTCTCACTTTTAACTACATCTAACATCATGTTAGTTCGTTTTTTAAGTATCTATTAGGTACAAACTTGGCGATTAAAACCCATATTTCTAACCATCCTTTTCCCTGTCACGAGATCCTTCACTGCGTTCCCGATCACGCTTACTGGTTTTTTTATGTGGTAAATAATATAAGAGATGTTCACTCAAAAGTAGTACATACCTATAAAACATTGGCTAATGCAATTTCACAGCGAATCGTTTTACTTAAGCGGCAGGCGCAGATGACGCACACGTACATCCGGCGAGAAATATTCACGACCTATTATAAAATGGCGTTATCCCAAACTTGGGTGGTATTATGGTGATTTTACTTTATTTTTATATTATTTTTTGTTTTAAAACTTATGGATGTTTCACAAAATTAACAATTAATGCCTTTGGGATCCTTTCTTCCATATTTGACACAGGGGCCTTTAACCTTACGTATGTATGTATCAAACGCGTAGTAGTGCGGAAATTGTTTAATATCCTTAGTGACAAAGGGCTACTGTATTATGAATCAAACCAGCCTTCAATAATAATTAGTAGGATATTATACATTTTAAAGCCCATGTTGATTAAAAGTTTCATCAACAATGACATCTGCTAACCAGGGATATCCAATGAGTCTTTAGTTTGAAATAATTGTAAAGAGTTAAGTCGAATTACAACTCAATCAATTATTTATGTATTCATTTTGCATACATCATATATATAATGTTTACAAGGGCAAATTTAACAATCATGTTTAGTATAAATCATGATACTTTGTTTTATAAAAAAAGATTATAATATTTACAAAAAAATTCAATTACTTTTGTTATAGTCTAAATTTTCCCTATAAACAGTAAATGATAAATTTTAATTTCTGAGAAACCTCGTATGATAAAACCTAAAATAAACCTAAAACATAAAATAAAACCACCTAACAACTTAGTACGAGTAATATCAAGTTATGAATATCTAGTATATGTATAAATAAATGTTCAATAAACATTAATATCTATGTACATACCAACAAAATAAATGTTTATGAAGTTAAGTTACAATAATTAATTTTAACTTTAATTAAATTATACCACTTTGATTCAAATCATCAAGAAATCGCTTATTTAAACAGTTAAATTTACTTAAGTCTTTTAACAAAAAAAAAAATCTTATTTTATACTGTCAATAATGCAATAAACTATTATACTAATAAGGAAGTGAATTTGAAAAAATATCCCTTCTTAAATTCTTCACATTTTTTGGAAACTGCATTGTTCGTCAGCCCGTCAGTCACCACAAACAGTTTAGTAAGTGATTTAACTGCTAAATGACAATAAAGATTTATTATTAAAAAAAAATACTATCTTAAGGCCCACTGAAGTATTAACGATGAGTGTGACATAACCTACAAATCAATATCACTAATGGGGAAGTATACTTAAAGCACCTAAGTTAATTCACCTGGGTCACAAAAAGTGCACTTAATTCACCTATTGATGCTAGGTGAATAAAGTCTACTTTTTGACAATGGCCACTAAAGAAAATAATAGAAATTGACGTAACTGTCACCTCATTGACATATATCAATAATATATGTATAGATAATCGGTGAACGTGGAAACTTGAAATTTTTTTCAAGGTTTCTTTATAAAATACAAGAAGACTAAGATCGAATTTTTGGAAATTAATGCTCTATAGGGGTGATATAGGGGTTGAAGCGTTGTTAGAAACTTTGTTTATTTTGAAACAAGGAGTCTGAAAAGTGGTATTATAAATAAGGATTTAGAAATAAAAAACAAAGCTATTCCAGAATTTTTGGAAAATTAATCCCCACGGCAGATAACCAAAGAGCTTTGTTTTACCATTAGTTTCAGTCACTGCCAGATTAATAATTAGTCATGGAAATATCTCGCACACAGTTTGTTTTATATAAATTAAATGATAGGAAGCGGTTAATGAAAAACCCTATACAATCAGTTTAATAACCACTGCGTCTCTCCCAGCAGGGTCGCATCCAATATAGACATAGAGGCCAAAAAAATACCTAAGATACACAAGTTTTTCTTAGTCATTAACGCGTTAATGATTCTAGAAAATGTTAGCGATTCTTGGAGTCCCTACCATAATCGTCATCATGGCTTTACATTTTTGTAAATATAATAAAATTTGATCATCATTAGGTATATTTGTATTCTGCTAGTACAAACTCTTCTAATATGTTTGGAATTAACTAGCATTTCAACATCTAAACTAAACAAATTTTCTTTCTGTGCAAACCACTGTATAACTGTCAAACTACTGGGCTCGGGTCTTCTACCTTAATATAATAGGAACATGCCATAGTAGACCACGCTGCATAGTGCGGATTGGCAGACTTCACACACCTTTGAGAACATTGCAGAGAACTCTCAGTGTGCAGGATTTCTGACCATTTTTTCCTTCACCGAAGCAAGTGATAATTAACTTCTAATAGGCACAGATCTTTTTGTTTTAAATCAGAGGTGTGTTTCGGGTTTTATTTTTCCTCCCGCCCGACTAGCTTCTCAGGCTTAAGTATGATGTATTTTCATAAAGCCCATGATAGAATAGGTATTGTCTATCGAGACTTTAGGACTTGTTGTAATGATGAAAATGATGACATTATTATATGTATATGAAACTCATATTGTAAAATTTTTACATTCGTTAACTGAGGTATTAGTTCCTAGGACGAAAAAAAATATTTGAATTTGGGTTAGAACTGAGGAACTCCCATTCGGAAGATCAACATTGAAACCACTAAGCTATCACTGCTTTTACTATCTATACTATCTGTACCGTGTAAAATATATGTACATAATTTGTAAATATAATGTATGAATAACCATTACTTAACAAAAAAATTCGTTCCTAATTTATTTTTGTTTTTCCGAAATAAATAATGAACTTTTAATACCAACCGGTAGAAGAAAACTTATTATTGTATTTATTTTGACAATTTATTTATTTATATATTATGACATAATCTGTTAAGTAGACTTAATTCACCTAAACCAAGTAGACTTAATTCACCTATCAATGTTTAGGTGAATAAAGTCTACGACATAGGTGAATCAAGTCTACTTTTTGTGACCCAGGTGAATTAACTTAGGTGCTTTAAGTCTACTTCCCCATCACTAATTAGCTCGGATCATTCAAAGTTATAAATTTTTGTTTAGCTTAATATGAATTTACCATGTCAACAAGTGAATTGCTTATACCAAATTATTTTTGTTTTGGGCAGTGAATTGTTCTTTTTACCACAACTACAGTGAAGACAAAAGGAGGGTTATGATTTTAAATATTAAAGTAATAACTACGTTATCCTGAGAACCATATATAAGTTCTGTCAGTTCTTGCTGTCAGATTTAACCACACCCATAGAAGCTGAAAAATGTTGATCAGTTTCAACTCTTTTGTTATCTTAGTGCGTAAATGAACACTGGATCTCATTAATTTCTGTAACATTGTTCCTACGGTCTAACAATATCTTGTCATTAAATATGTGCCACTATATTAATAGGCACATCCATTTTCATTTGATTAACATAACCACAAGAACTATAACTGCCTTCATATTGTGTTTACAACTTGTTTATTATTCTGAATTCCGAATAGTGTGGGTGATTTTATACTAAAACTATACTACAGGTTTATAGAAACAGACTGGTTTGTGGGGATTTCCATGATGTAAAGATAAATAAACAGATGACATGACTATCACTAGCAACAAACACTATTACATTTGAACAGATGTATAGATAAACATAATAAAGGAGCATGTTAGTCTATCGAGGAACATAGCCATATTATTATAGCAAGCAATTGATGATAACTACCTATTTATACTATGCATAGTGACTATTATGTTGCCATCTATCAACAAAATAAACATATTATCTAGTTAACACAAATACATGTGGCAAAGAAAAAAAAAACTTACATCAAACCATGGATATGAGATCCACGAGTGCGATTATTTATAAACATTTCATAGCGCAAGGCTGCCGCTGCATTTATGTGGCGTAATCAGCTGATAACGTGATTTGAGCGACGTACGCTGTACACGACAGGCGCATGGTTTTACATCGGTCCGAAATCAATTAGCTCCGTCGCTACGCAGGGCTCCACTAATAGTCGCGGCCGACAGCGTATGCATCGCGAGGAGACTTACACACGGCTCTAGCGCTCCGCCACTGCGCAACACGATGCACAAAATCGAATACCATTTACCATTACTTATTCACTGGTGCCAGATTACACACCAGTGCGCCACACTTTAGTCTACATGCGCAGACCATCTTTCCTCGTTACCCACCGCTCCCTCCGACTACCACTACAATCTACACAGCTACACACTCACCGTCGCTTTCCATTGTCGCGATCGCGAACACGACGCACCGTGTAAACAACCGATCCACATAATAAAACAAAATGGAAGTCCGCCTCGCCCGCACCGAGACGAGAAATTTTATGAGCGCTCCGACACCTCTCGAGTTGTAAAACGTTGTTACTATCCTATCGTAGTATTTTAGCAGCAGCCCCCCACCAATTTATTATCTGCCTGCTTTGCACTCGAATCGAATCGTTCACGATCACAAAGAAATATGTCCACTGTTTGCACTAAAACGCCACGGATTGAATGTTCATATAACGATTTGCACGAAATTTAATGTCCACTTGAAAATTATAATCATTGAAGCGTTTGACATCCCGAGACACAACACCCACATCATAAAATTCTACATGGCGACTGGCCTGGCCTGGCCCATAATAATAATTTCCACTCGAACGTATTCCCATTTCGCTCGTTCACCATTCATTTAATTATTTCTCAATACGCGTGAGAGGGACAGGAACATATAAATATTTCCTATGTATGAATAGAATCGGTGTTGTGAAGTGTTCCTCCCCGTCGCTGGCCGAAACTGAGTTGAATGGACCCGAGACGCGCTCAACCATTGGATCGATGACGGTCACGTGACACAAATATGTCGCCGAGTGTCGTGTTGAAATTTACAGCCGCGAAAATTCAAATCATCATTGTATAGTATAGAACACAATAAGAAAGAATACTATTACTACTATAATAATAATATACGAAGCCCGTAAACGAGCTAAACTTGTTTTATAAACTGTTTATTATGGGTAGTTTAGTTTACACACGGTATATTAATCTTCTATAGGCTAGTTTACGGAATAAAGAAAGAAGAAGACAAGACAAAGAATCTATAGGTATAAGTACTTTACTTTAGCCATGCTACCTTAATTTGCTAAAGTAGAGGATTTTTCATAAGACAAATATATTGTTGTGATTTAATTTAAATAAGCTGTAAATAAACTACGTTCGACTAAAAAATTGGTACAAAAATAATTATGTTATTTGAAATTAATTATGGTCACCATAATGGTATGTTATTATTATTTGGGTGGGGGAGCAAGGGAAAAAATTATTTTTTTAAAAACAACGTCTATTATGTATTTAGAAAAAAATATCGAGAGAAACTGCATTTCCAGCACAGTAAAATAAAGTAGTTAGGTACAGCTGAAGTAGATTAGGTACTTTTTAATATTAAAATGTATATAGGATTCCCGAAAACAAAAAGTAATCAGGAGAAATTAATTAGGTTTTAGATTTTTTTATTTAAGTACTTATTGTTTTTTCGTTCTTTCGTATTCAATATTTTTAATAGGCATATTGAATTTAGTTTTGTTGGTAATTTTTACTAAGTAATAAATAACTTATTTTCTAAATAAACACTTTTTAAACATACCTATTAGATTTTGTTACGCCAAATCTCGAACTCTTTCAGAAGATTCCTACATTATTCCTAAAATGGAGTCCAAAGTTGACCCTTTCACTTGTTTTCAATAGATTGCATGATTTTTTTTAATTATCGATCAATGTTGCAGTCAAGACAGCTTGGATATCTATGTGTAATTTTAAAACCCATTTATACATGGAGTTCCTAGTATGGGAAAATAATCTTTCATTCGTTATTATAGCGTTATTATTATTATTCTTATCTAAAATAACTACACCTTGAAAAGCTTCTAAAATTTTAAGTACATTGACACAAATGTATACTATGAATCGGAATACCCTGACATAGTCATTCATCATCGTCGCAAATCATAACTGTCCCACTGCTGGGATCCGGTCTTCTCTCACAGTGTAAGAGGTACAGGCCATTCTCCAACATGCTGGCCTTCACCACTTCACATACTTTTCAGAACTATATGGAGAACTCTCAGGTTTCTTTTACCATAGCAAGTAATAATTAGCATCTAATACGCACATAATTTTTTGAATTAGAAGTGCGTGTCGTGGGCTTCAAACCCTGGAACTCCCGTTCGGGAAGACCAACCTTCAAACCACTGGGCTATCATTGGTTGCCTTGACATAGCAGTAAGCAAAGCAAGAAAGTTAAATCCCAGCAGAACATATTTTTATCTGGGTGATCTTTTTTATTGTTGTCTATGGCTCAAACATACAACACAACATTTGCTCAGTCAGCTAAATCACTGCAAACTGCAAGACTTCAATTAATTTTTAGCAGTCTTAGCACCCACATATTTGCTTGTCTGGTCACAAATGGGTACATAAACAGATCAATTTTATTGATAATGGAGGATAAAATTATTAAATATTAACACCTCTAAGGGCGGGCGCAAACGTTCCAAATATTTTTAGAAATTCAGATTCTGAATTCTATGAGCCTGGCGCAGACGTCGGAATTTACCCTGGCAGTAGGGGAGAGCGGGGTGGAATGAGCCAGGAGTAAGTTGTACCAGTGCAAACATTCCTTTATAGAATGACTTACACCTGACTTTTTTAACCCCACTCTCCCAACTACAAATTCCAAGTCTAAAAAATTCTGGACGTTTGCGCCTGCCCTCTAGATGTACAATAAAAATCAATGGGCTTTAAATAATTATTTATTGTGTACGAAAATATATCCTACTTACTTAAAATTAAGTAATAATTATTTAACTTACTGTCTTCGAGTAGACAAGCATGTTAAATAATGATTGTTAGTGATGTGCAAGAGAACTTTATCAATAATTATAACATGAGAATGTATATGAAGGATGTAATAACATAACATAAGCTAATAATGTTAGTTACAAATAAACATTTTACAATACTTTCAAGCCATCATGTAGTCACTCGCAACTATTTTAATTTCATTATCTATTAAGCTAACTACGCCATAATCAAAACAATTAATTGCAAAACATATAATAACTTTAGACTAATTCGTAATTAGTGCTTTGATAAGAACAAAAATTGTTTCAGATAGTAATTTTGATTTTAATATTGATTTATATAATGAATATAATTAAATGCCAAGGCCAAATACAGAGACAATACAGTACATAGTTTTATTTTCCCAACGGACAGTGCATGAACCATCCGTATTATTGTCCCAGAAACAGGATGACGCCGTGTGGAGTCCTGCACCATTTTTTTGCATTATTGTGCAGGTCACTGGAAATTAAAAAATATTTTTTTATTATAAGTATTAATATGTAGTTACATCATGTTTGGATGTAAATATTATTTCAAAAGGTGAAGACTTCAGTTGCACTAGCATTGATAGATTAATGTTTTGAAATTATCTGTTTATCCAAAATCTGACGATAAGTTGATAGGTAATTAAATAACAACTAGGTAACACTTGTGCTACAAATGTTGTCACTTTTTGACCATCACTAGGCAACTAACTTCAGGATTATGGATATAACATTATACACATTATGTTTCAAACTTCAATGAAATTCTTCATGTTCAAAATGTCATAGGGTGCAAAACAGACTCTTTTTGTAGGAAAATAGAAAAACAAATTTTCGGATCAATCACAAATTCTACAACTCGCAGACAATACAAAAAAGTTAGTGCCGGTGTCCTTTGCCTTACACACATGACTTACATACCTATATATTTATAAGGCTTTTGTAGCTTAGTCAGCTGCCCCAAACAAGATTCCACAACAGCAGACGTCCATTGATTTACTTTGTTGTGCTGGTAAGCAGTGCCTCCAATTGAATTTTCAATAGCTTCTTTTATAATGTTACTAACATCGTCAACAATAAATTGATTCTGAAACACGTCATGAAATAACATTAATACAATCAATATGTTTCAACTTTCTCTAATTATAATGCAGTTATAATAAACTTACTTCTTCGGTTAAATCATTACACTCCTTCACCTCCATAATTTGAATTCACCTATTTGAGATTGATTGAATTATCTAGAAAATATAAAAACAATAAAATTTGACGCTATGCTTAGAACTCAAACTCCCAAATTGTCATAATAATTGACAATTTCATTTGACATTTCCAAAAGAAAGTGCGGAATCGAAGCCGAAGTAACGCACGCAGCAGAGCTCATCATCATCACTAAAACCATAGAGCAAAAAGGAAGTACTTCAAAGACTTACTTATCTACAGCTCTATACCTAGAATATTTTGTAGGACTAGGATCTTTTACTATAATGAAATTAAAATAATCTTTTGATCCATTTTTACTTTGTTAAACATTAAAGTAAGAAGCTCACACCAGTATAGTTACGGGTATTGGCAGTTATTAAAAAAAATTAAACAACCCTTCAATACTATCTACCAAAGCAACGTATATAAGTTACTTACAGATTTGTAAAATACAAGTTTTAAGGCAATCTAATGTCCTTTTTTGACTCTTTAACTCAGTAACCGAGCTGCTTATAATGTTAAGCTTAATAAGCTTGTCATAAGAAATACCGGTATTTTAGGCGTTATAAACCGGCATAGACAAAGAGAAAATCTGCTGCAGATTAATTAAATACTTCAAAATTAAGCACACTATTATGGCAACACATAAGAATAGTCAACTTCAATCTTCAATTTCAATTTCAGTTTTAGGTTGTCATTTTGTTTCGACTTGGGTATCTGTCTATAATGGATATTATTTGCAATAAATTGTAATTAATGGCTTCATCGATGCAAAATAATAGGGTATCTCCTCCGGGATTTTGCGGATGTTGTAGAACGTGCAATATGTGGTGTTGGAGAGCATTTAAATGGCTCCCAGTGTTGTTAATAGTGTCGGTTGTAACATGGTCTTACTATGCCTACGTTATACAGTTGTGCATTTGTGAGTAATCAAGCGCAAAGCGTCTTAGCCTAAATGTGAATATTGCTCAGAAATATATGAAATACTTTGCTTTTCAGTCACAGTTGAAAGTACGGTGCAACAGTGTGTTTATCTCATATTGTATCACATTCTACTAATAATGTTCGTCTGGTCATATTGGAGAACTATTTTTGCAGATATTAGACAAATCCCAGAGAAGGTAAGCAATATAAATGATATGAAACATTTCTTGTGTTGGTTTTAGAAAATAATTGGGGTATCATCATTTATATTTTATTGTTAGATCTGGTTAATTTTTATGGCAAAATTCTAATACTCTGCAATAAGTATATAGGTATGACTGTTGACTATTAATCATGTGAGGCATTTTTAGGGAGGAAGTGTGTATTAGGAATGGTGTGAACCTAATACCATGTTATCAAACAAAGAAAATACAGTTGGTGGAAATTGTAATTTGACCTTATCTACTAAATAGACACTTCCAAACTACTAAACAAGTATCATAATACTGGAGAAAATGAGTTATAATATATGCCATAGCTATATCACCAGCTGGCGTTGCAATATTTGTTGTTGGCCAAAATGACTAATTCTCATACAAAGTCTTACCCTTTATTAAGTATGAGGGATAATAAAAAAACCTAAATGTCTAGGACTCCTCTGTGCTATTATCCATACAAAATTTTGTTTAATGAGCTTTCTTAATTAATAAGTATATTATGTGCATAATCAGTAATGTTTTAATCTTTTCTATCAACCATGATAAACCTACTTTCACAAACTGTTCATAACAATAGAAGTATACAACTATTTTATGGAATAGAAAGTGTTACCTTTCAAGGTCCTGTACACTTACCATTTAATTCTTTAAAGTTTCAAATTTAAATTAATGGAAGCCTTATAAATTAATCATTTCTTTTACTGCAGTCTTTTGTTAACTTATTTCATTTCTGATTTTGTGGTTATTGAGTATACCTCGTATTTTTTGTCGTGATTTAAAAAGTAAACAATCTTACAGTGTCTTTTTATTATAATTATCAATTTAAAAATAAGACAGACACAAATTAAAAAAAAATTAAGATTAAACAATAATTTAATGTTAAAATAAATTTCTGTATATTTCTAAATATTTTTTTTTAATTAATTAAATAAATAAAAGTAGTGCCAAGATTGTTTACTTTTTAAATCACGACGAAAAAAATGAGGTATATATAAAAACCATATGTTATGCAATACTTACCATTAGATAAAAACTAATCAATATTATCCAAAAGAATACAAATAAAACTATTATTAAAAGTAGGTCTGATATATTATAATCTTTATGCTATTTTTAAGACATGAAGAGGTAATTGTGTAGAATTTAAATTCTCTGTTTGTTTATTTTCTCTTGCAATTTTATATATTTAATGATTTAATTGTTTCAGTATAAGTTACCAGAAGCAGAATTAGAAAAGTTATTAAGTGCAGACACAGAGGATGCACAAAGGACAATTTTAGAGAATTTTGCAAAAGATCTTCCTATTGTCACAAGGTATGTGTTTATTAAATCACTTAAGTAAAAAAAAAATATAACTTATGTTAGGTTATATCATTTTTCTGCTGACCAGTTCTTTTTTTTAAGTAATGTACTCCCTAATGTAAGTAATGACACATTGATATGAAAATGATATTTTTTTAATTTTTTTTTTCATTCATCTATAATCCAATCATAGGTAGATATAACAAAAAAAAGTTAAAACTGTTATATTTCCATTTCTATAAATTTATTGGTTATTTTATTTCAACATAAATAAATCTACAGTATAATTTTCTCAATTCTAGACTAATAGATGTAATGAGAAAATTGAGAAAGCTTGTTTTTAATACACAAAGCCGAAAAGAAATATTAGAAGAGTTTGCTAATACAATAAATGTTTTAACAAGGTTTGTTATTCATATTTAGTTGAGTAGCTAAAAGCAACAAGGATTGAGAAAGTTATATGAATTTGGAGTAGATCTATTTAGATTTTGTAGACATTAGGAAATTCCCTTTATTAAGGTAGGTAATTCTAAGTCAATAATGAACTTGTCCCGCGTCGGACGCCAATGTATAAATTTATTATGAAGTTTACATAGTTTAGTAAATAAAAAACTATCACTTTTTGCGGTTATTTCTTTAAAGAAAAGTTAATAAGAATAGTGCGGCATTATTGCTCCACTATTTTAAATCTGCGTTTGTCTACCAACCTGCCTACAGCATGAAATAATTTCAGGACAATGTCAGGATCAGTGCGGTACTGCAACCGTTGTGTATTGGTGAAGCCAGACCGGGCACATCACTGCAGTATCTGCGCCCGTTGTGTGCTCAAGATGGACCACCACTGCCCATGGGTCAACAACTGTGTGTGCTTCTACAACTACAAATTCTTCATGCTTTTCCTCGGCTATGCTCTCTTGTACTGTCTGTTCATCATGTCGACGTGCCTGCCTTACTTCATTAAGTTCTGGAAGGTAGATAGCATTTTGTTTTTTCTTGATAGTATTCTTTTCTTTTTTTCTTTATATTTTACTTTTTCTTTACATAAATTGGTGGTTAATCTCCATAGAATAGTAAAGGAAAGTCGATTAAAATATTTGTGTTGTTATCGCAATGTTTTGAGTTAAGCAGTGGGACAATAAATAAGTGCAAAATAGTTTTGGTATTAAAGTTTTCTAATGTAGCTACTTTGTTAGTCGCAAGACTGTGGTTTTTTTCTGTTCTAATTAAAGGGTACCGTAAAAATAGATAGGTAAATTAATCGAAAATAGAGTTGGATTTATGTATTCCAGATTTTTAAATATGATCCCTTTTTTTACTTTGTATTGTTTTTCTCTCTTGTTTACAAATAACACGTGCAAGTTTCCGTGAAATTACGGTCAACAGATCCTTGTTTAAAATCCAATTACATTAATTGAATCATAATTATTATTTATCTTATGAACGGCTTTTATCAATTAATCTCACTGTAACAACGTCATAGACCACAAAAACGCTAAAATGTATTTATCTTGAGATGATAAAATAAAATTGATTATAGTTCTACAAAACAATAAAAATACACTTTAGGCTGTAAGAACTGAAGAATATTGATATTAATTCATTGAATATATTTTTTAACTTTATTATTTATTTTTTCTACTCTAATGACAAACGACGTGCAAAACGCTCTATTAATCATTATGATCTCATAATCCCATTGAGAATAACCAGGTCATTGCTAATGAATTACTGTATTGTCATCGTTTTCATTACTACCTAGTTATTTTATATAATAGAAAAAAGTACCCGAATAATTATTTTATTTTTATCTTTTTGCATGGGATAATTAATTTTAGAAAAAGATTCACGAATTTTAATAGGAGTTTCACTGGTTTGTCTATAGTTAAAAATAATTTAGGCGTCTAGAAGAGCCGTGTTTTTTTTTTCAAAATTTTAATAAAAAGACTTTTTTACATAGACACAGATGAAGCTGTTATTAAGAAAAGTTGATTAAAAAGAAAGATGATAGTTATCTAGGTTAAGATCGTTCAATCGCAAGTTTAATATGTCGTATCGATAGCTCAGTACTTATGCTAATCAGGACAGCATCTTATATGGAACACTGCACTTAACTCACGCGGTTTTTCTTTGTGCGAACTTCGTGTTATATCTGACGGTTTTTACAAAGATCGTATATAAAGCAACTTGAGTACTTTTTTATTTCTGTATGTTAAAGTCAAAGTCTTCAAAATATAAAATTAATACTTTTTATATTTGATTTATCAAGATTGCTGACTTGCAATTTAAAGTTTCATATTAGCACTCAAATTTTATGTTAATAAATTATTTTGGAGACGTTGTTACAGTGGATTTTCTCTTTAAAAATACGATATGGGTGTTAATCATCGACGGATGTGTCTATTGTTGACAAGAATTGACGAAACCTATTTGTTTATAAAAGAACCGAGTTTCAGTAATATTTGTAAGGCTTAAGTCTTTTTGAATCCGCTCAAGTCTTGAGATAGACTTCTATATATACTTAACTATTTAAAAGATTTTTGTGACGAGAATATCATCTGATGTGTGTGAAATAATGAACATTAACCTAATTTAATTAAAGTATAATTAACTCAGATGTGATATTGAAAATGCTTTATTTATTTTTATCAGCGTTCGTGTGATTTACGAAGTAATCGACCTATATTAGTGAGGTCCGACGCGGTCAGGGGTTACTTAGAAAGCTTTTTATCTTTTTGTGAACGGTGGATCGCAGTTAACATGATCTTTATTTATGTATACTAAATATCAATGGAAATTAGGACAAAATTAGGGTCTGAGTAATAACGTGCGAGTGTATGCGTGCCTGCGTGCGCTTTTGCGTGGTTGCGTGCGTGTGCATGAATGCGTACGTGCGTCGATTGAATCTCTATGTATTTAGTATTGAGAAATTATGTTTAACTTAAAAGTTGTCAAAGTCACTTGTATTAAATATTTGAGACGTATTATGTATGGATTAATTTGTATATGAAATCTCATTTAGTCTATTTTAAAGTAGGTACCTGTTCATCTGCTTTAACTGCATGCCTACAATTTCCAGATGTATCAGGAATACAGGCTTGCCCACTGCGATCGTTTGATAAACAACGGCACCTATACTAAACAATGCATGGACTTGCTCGATGTAATTTAACTCTCTTTACGTATCGTCATCTTACTTTAGTTAGATATCAAGTTCAAAGTGTCAAGTGCCGCTATTGATTAGATAATTTCCCGTTTGATTCCACAGTTGTTATTATTTAATTTTGTACAAATCCTGTTTACAGTAGCTTATCACTAATGACATACTAATTAGAAGTGTTTGTTTGCATATACTATTTTGATTGTAAAAATATAATTTACTAGAGAGTTTTATCGTGATATTTATAGAAATAGTTGTCGCGAGGATAGTAAAATCATGCGATGGTAAAATATGTTGTGTCATACATAATTTGGAGGCATTTAATCACGATGAATCATTGATAGCCGCAATCGCCGCGAGGTCTGATAACTGTTGATAGTGTTAGCCTAAATTGACTGTTACATAGTCAGTAGGGTTGCCAACTATATAATAAAAATATACAGTATAATATGGTACTGTTTTTCACTGCATTATACTTTTTTTGTTGAACAAAAATAAAGTATATAAAATACTGATTTTAGCAGCAAAATGCTTTTAACACTATAAAATTATTAAAGTTGGACCACTTTTGAAACATGAAATAAATAAAATACTGTTCATTTCACCATTGTTTGCAGACTTAAATGTGCTATATTTTTTGTTGGCAACCTTAGTCATGAGTAACATTTTGCATGAACTTTGAAAATTATCATTTATCACGTATAGATATTATGTACACGTTAGTTTCTTAGAAAAACGCATTCCACATTGGTTAGATATCGAATAATCGCAGTGGGAATAGCTTGGTTAATATAGTAAATTATTATATTTTTCGTAGTATCTTTGTAGTCTAAGCAATGTGGAATGTTACAATTTATTTTAAGAACATTATATTAAGTGGTCCCGTTGCTTCCTGTTTGCTTAAAAATCAATAATGAATTTAGATTTAGAGTTTTATGAGTTACAGTCATTTGAAATTATTAAGATTAACGATCTAAAATTTTTTTTTTCGGTTCAATTAGTTACTAGTATAGCATAAGGAAAAGTTGCCCATAACGAATTATATCAGTTTGTCGTCATTTTTATCATACCTTTATCATGACTGAGTAACGGTATTATAAACATTGAATTCACCCATATTACTATGCGATGAACTCAGTATATTATTGCACAAGCATATAAAACAGCATATTTTGTCGTATGGTATAGTAGCAGAGAAAAAATAAGGATAAAATAATCCAAATACACAGTTTCAGAAATTATTCGTAACTTGACCACAGTTACCAAATATATTTATCAATATTTTTCCCCGATATTTCGGTAATTACGTGCACTGAATAGACATATTTTTCCGTCTCATTTTAGAATATTAAGTTATTAAACTTAGGGATTATTTTCGGGTTTTCCTATTCGAAGAAATTACATATTATATATGTTAACGTTTACCTACTTGTATATGCGCTTATACATCTAATTTTAATTAATTATACTTGTGAATTATATCAATATATTTATAAATTCTCAGGGAGACTTCGGTACGTCAGCGAGCGCGGGCCGATACCACATAGTATTCGCCTTCTTTGTCGCTCTTATGTTCGCCATCTCGCTCGGCTCGCTGTTTGGCTACCACTGCTACCTCGTGGCACATAATAGGACTACTTTAGGTTGGTATTATTAATATTATTATTATTAATCAACTTTCAAGACATTTTGCCAAAAAAAAGTGACTGTGAAGTTGCCAATGTGTGTGTACGTGTGTGCGTGCGTGCGTGCGTGCGTGCGTGCGTGCGTGCGTGCGCGTGCTCTAATGTGACGCTTAGTAAAGTCATTCACACTTGACTTTAAGATAACCACTGTTTTACTACACGCCTTACAAATTAGACTTCCGTATAATAATCGAGGACATCAGTCAAATCGCGAGAAAGAGTGGTTAATTTTTTTTTACAGAAAATCAATTTTTACCTGTGTAGGCGACAAAAAGTTTTTTAAGGAAATTGACATACCCGGGAGTTTTAAATATTGCAAAAATCCTAAGGCAATATCCATTTAATCCCTTCATACTAAGAGGAAAGCTAATTATTCATTTTGATTATGTTATTATCTTATTATCAATGTTATCGCTGTGTTTATCTGTACCTGTGTTAAGTTTATCATACTTGTCCGTAATATTCAATGTAGTTATTTTATTATACTCACATATTTTCCTTCATTAAGTGTTATTAGTAAGTATGTAATAGGTTTTTTTACAAATTTCAAGTGGCTGCATTAACCTTGATCAAAATATTTTTTTTAATTTTAAAGACTTTGTTAAGATAAAATAATAATAAACTGTATTTTTCAAAATTGACCTAACACGGAGGATACCAACTGGAAACTAAAATCGATTCTTGTGTACTATTGAACTAAATACAACTCGAAATTGATAGTAACATTCTACCAGATCTAACGTAATACTATGACGTATGTAGTACTGATTTTAAATAGTAGTTATATATCGCATACTTAAATGAAAGTTTGGTTTCAGATGTTCTCATAACACATCGTCGGTTGCGCAGTCCCACCGGTCAGGTTATAAATAGTGTGCTCACTACTTTGATCAACGGTAACTGCGGCCGCTTAGTAGCTCCTAGCTTACACTTGCGTATTACATCGTATGATTGAATCATTAACTAATTATTGATTGATTGATTAGTTATCATGATTGATTTCGTAATAAATCGTTTTGCAGGGTAGTTCATCGTAATTGAAGTTCAGTATTTAATTCAAATGTAACGGTTTTTGTAAAGAATTGACTACACAGTAGTGTTTGGTTTAGCTTGTGGAATAGGGAAGAAGTTTGTTAGATTAGATGTAATGGACGTAGGGATCTGGGGAAATTATAATTTTCAGCGTTATTCAGAAGTGCTGTGGCGTAATTGCTTAAGGAATATTTGAGTTGCCATATAAGAATTATTGCTCCTTGCAATATCAAAATGTATTTCAGAATGACATAATTATTTTGTCTCATAAGCTGTACAAGTCACTGAGGATTACGTACCGAAAAATAATAATTGGCGCGAAAATTAAGAGCCGCCATCTTGTTGAAACGAATACAGATTATCTAATAATCTTAGACTTGTATAAGAGCGCCATCTATGTCATTCAAATTCGAATTAAATTCGAAAACGAAATTTTGTGCATCGACAAAACAGAAATAAATACATTTTTTATACAAATATAAATTAATATATTTACAGAAGCGTTTCGGGCGCCAATGTTTCGTGGCGGCGCTGATAAGAATGGGTTCTCTATGGGCGCGTACAATAACTTCAAGGAAGTGTTCGGCAATAGTCCGAATCTATGGATGCTGCCAGTATTCACCAGGTAACATATACAACCACATTATGTTAATTGGCTTCGTGAGTGTCTCAACATACTTACTCGTACATATTTGACGTGTACAATATGGTTATATATTAGGTTGTGGCTTTTAGGTTTGTGAAGATTTAAGCTGTGATGTAACGTTTTGGATTTTTTATTAAGCTACATTTGTAGGTATAGAAATTGGTAATCTAAAGGCGATTATATTGCCTACATGTATAGCATAAATTTTTAGGATTTTATGAATTTATCTACTTATTAAAAAGAAAACAAAATTTTGACAATCAATAGTCAATATTAGGCGTTTGTGTTCATTTTTATGATCAACATCGAATTATGTAAAAATATGATCAAGGTTGCAGACACATTTTAATTGGTGAAAAAAAAAACGGGACAACTTATCTGGATATTCTAAATTTTAAATCTTAATTTTTTTATACAAATGTATTAGATCTGTGGCATTTCAAATACAACCATATTATTATCTAAGTTTCCGTCAAATGGGATTGTCTGTTAGTTGCATTATTACTAACGCATGAAACTCTACCGCCATATTTTTGGATGTTGGACTTGTTCAAAGTTTAATAACGAAGCGCATAGGTTCATACAACTATAAGTATTTCAAAAACTGTTCGTAATAACTTATTTTGTTTCATATTAAACATGTGTACCTTTTTCCCTTTCGAACCGCATATTTGAATATTTTGATATTGTTTTAAGTACCCTCATTTTTAGTTTGTGTTCAGATAATTAGCAGGTCCACTATTAAATCAAATTGGCATGGTGGTAATCTATGCTTATTATATAAAGTAAATTAAATATGGCAGATATAATGTGGCAAATAAAATATACATAATTTTTGGAGTACGTAAGTAACGTCTAAATAGTGTATGTGTCACCTCCGATAAGGAAGATTTTAGGTATGACTATAAGTGTGCAAGGATTTAAAAAAGTAGTACATTTTCAAACCATTCGACACCAAAAATTACTTAAAAAAAATAAGGCTCTAAAAGAATAAGGCTAAAAATAAAACTGGCGAAGGAAATTATGGACTAATACTTTTAGACTTTATTGGTCAATATGGGTTTCAAAACATTTCGAATGCATGTCGGTGACACAATGTGTTTATGTTGTGTTGTGTCGTTGTGTGTGTAATGTCGCTAGATTAGAATATGCAGTCTAGTGTGCATGCTCCTTATAGATGTGTGAAAAAGAAGTGAATGACCTCTAACAATATCAGTGTGCCTAGTAACTGTCCTTGTGTACACATTTTTATATAACTAATACAAATTCAGATATAAGAATGTTACTGCACTAACTAGGCATGTTTCTATGGACCGATGGTATTTTTTACTGTACTTGATACTGTTGAATTTTAAATGAAAAACAAATTCTTCATTTTTTAATTCATTCATCCTTCGCTGTACATTTTCATGTCATCTTATTAACAACTCATTGAAAAAAGTCACCTACAAAACTAATTAATCACCGCCTTAGTATATTATTTTAAGTTAATACCCAACTAAGTATTATGTATAATGTTAACGTGCTCTTCAAATATTATTTTATGTAGATGCACAGTATCTAATGACACATGAGTAGTTAGGTATACAATATCTTTGCTGGGACGAACTTTTGTTTAACATAAACATTTTGTTCTTATAAAATGACGACAAAAGTTAGTTCCCGCAATGCAACGTTACCCTTTCAAATCGTGGTCGTTTTGTCAGCCTCGGGGATGGATGCGAATTCCCGGTGCGTCGCGAGCACCGCCTCCAAACGTTCACCACGACACAAGAGACCCATGGCTACGAGTCTATGGGCACCACGCGCTCAAGGTCAGAGCATAACGACAACGACCCCTCAGCCGACTCTCGTCACATACCTTGACGCGTTTTCACTAAAAAAAAAACAAAAAAAAAGAAAAACAAACGTCGACGCCTCCGACCAATCACAACTCTTCCCGCCAATTAAAACCCGCTTTTAGCTAACGGTTTTTCGAGATTCGAACTTAGTGCTGCTAGACGATGTGCCAAATTGTGACTAGGTGGTATTTTTTTACTATTTATTACTATCTTTTCACTAACATAGTCGGTATAGGAAATTTATTTTCATAATTGTTTACAATAGTTTTGTATTATATTTCACGATATTGAATAATAGAAAATTGTAGTTTTTAATTTTTTTGTTTTATTAGCATGTTAATTGGTTCATTAAATCTCTTAATGTAGGGTAGCTTTAGATGACGAATTTTTGGAGCAATCTTGGTGCCTTTTATTGTTATAAAGATGTTAAGATTTCAGACTTATATAAGATTTTTTCACATTAGGAGTATATTCTATATTATATCGTGATTAATATAAATATATATTTTTATACGTCGGTATGTTCGTGCTCAAGCTATGTGCGCGTGCTCGGCTGACGAGTCTAAATTTAATGTCAATGAAATGATCGACTGATCATGATTTTCCCTCAACAATTACATGATTATTTGTAATGAATAATTTTATTTACTTGCAATTTTGCTTTTTAATGCATTTGTTATTTTCGAGCTATATACAACACACAAGACTGATAACAGTAGAATTGAATAATGTTGATATTTTGTAAGTATGTTTTGTGCACAATAAACTGTTTTGTTCTGCTATTTTGTTTTTTTTATTTTTTAATAGAGCTACATTGCTTTGATCACAAATGTATACAGCGATTTGAAGCCTAAACTAGCATTTAGAGTGCAGGAATTGCTTTTTTATTAGCAAGCAAATGGATACTTAAAAATCACGGGTATAATTATAGGCATCGAACAAATAGGTCTGTGTGGTGTATAAGCATTGTTTTATAAGTATTTTATGGATAGGTTGGCTTCCGGTATAATTAATTACTACTGAACCGAATTCCGGTCGATTATAAGAGCAAATAAATAGGATATAAAATACATATTTATACAAACATTGGCTTATAGTAATTTAATTGGCTATTTAAGTATAATTATTTGGATGAAGTAAGATGCGTTTTCAAAATATTATTTTCAAATAGCTTAAGCAAGTTAGGTATATAAAAGATTACTGTGTATTTTGGGCTTCGTCCACTTGAGCCATTTTAGCTCGCTTCTCTTGTACCTCTTTCTCTTTTTCTCTCAATCTTATATCTTTGGGTGCTTTTAATTTCCTATGATTGGAAAGAAATTAAAATTAATTTTGTATGGCGTCGATGATCAAACAATATTTCAGTCATGTGAACTACCTTTAGCCACCCAGGCTTTGATCAAATGGCTAATTTTAATAATTTATTTTGGCAATAAATTGGCTAATTTCTGCTACACTAATTAAAAAGTTTTTGTCCAGTATATATCACAATATTGGTTATTTTACATCGTTTATCTTATTTTTTTTACTATCCATTAATCATAAGTATATCAGAAATTTCTTAATGTAATATTTCTGACACGTTAGACATATATTTTAACATGTACTAAACAGTATAATGTCAGGAAATAAAAAGCTCCCAAAGCGGCAATTTTAATATCTTTTCAAAATTTCCTTTTCTAACGTTCGATTCGTGAATTTGAATTGTGGAGGTGGATTTAGAAGTATTGTTGACTTGGTTTTAGCGTGGAGATGGGTCGCGAGTCCGAGCGCTGGCGACTGTGCCCGCGCAGGGGGCGGACCGTACCGCAAATAGTATAAGGATGCATTTCATATTAACCTACTTCTATTACACCAATATTTTTATTTAAATGTATTTGAATAAATCAGTTTAACTAACGACATTGCTTTTCATTCATTGGCGACATCACCGTAACTGGAGATATGTATTCAAAATTATGTCATTCACTTCTTTTTGTCGATTTTGAACTTTATGAAATCAGTGTTTAGTGTCCTTTTGCATGCTAATGTTGTAGTGAAGCGATCATTATAGCGTTAGTTCATGTAGGTACGAGTAGACATTGCGTGCTAGAACCGTTTGTATTAAGGGTATTCAAACTTGACCTGTGTTAAAATGTAACGAATTTTAAATGGGTTGAGTTTACATCTAGTCTATGCCATGAAATATTAAATGCTAACTGCACGCTATGTATTATAGTAAAACCACTCTCACAGTTGTTAGAACATTATTGACATTCACGGAACCATTTAATCTGCAATCTCATTTTTATTTCTATTTATTTAACACTACAAACTTCACTACAAGTGTTCGTTAACAGAGAAACGTTATAAAATTCGGTAAATAAATTGGTAATAGTATTCATACCTGACTGTTACGAACATTGCGCATTGAAATACATTTTATTTTACTGAACCTGACAAAAGGAGTTGCAGTATTGCCTGAAAAAATAGTGTGCGTGATATTTTATTTTCCCATCTTCGAATACTACAATTTATATTTTTTATAAGTTTAAGTAGATAGCTGAATGAATAATACTTGTCAAAACAGTCCATCATACTTTGATAAATTAATAAATCCATAAAAGGCATCATGTAAGAATTTGCTGGATGTCAATTGGATAAAAAAAAGAAAGAAAAATAATCTACAGTGCTACATTGGACTGTTCTGGCTATTATAAATATTTTCACATCACACTTTTCTGTGTTTCCTCACAACCCAAACTCGCACTTTGTTTTTCTATTTATTGATGTGTTGACATTTCGTGTGAATGGTACGACGGAGTAGCTTCGGAGACGGCATCGTGTATCCGCTGCCGCGACAGGATGAAGATACGGAATCGTTGCTGAGTTCTGAGCGCTGGGACCGCTGGGGGGAGCGGGCGAGACCCTTCGATGAACGAGAGAGCTCATCATTTGACGAACTATGAGTTTAAGAACGGCCACACTCTTACAAGCTTGCACTTCGTGACTAACTGACCGTTATTTGTTTCTAATGGCTAAATATACGACGTAATGTACGGTTGTTTTATATCAGGTTGGATCGATTTTAGTATTACATTAATTTTCTGACGTAATTAATTTTTTTATTATCAATTCTTGTATGACGAGTTTTAACTGGAGTGAATCAACTTAGAGTAAAAAACATAGTATTCGACTTAACCTGATATAACATACGACCTTATTTTCTTTATTAAACTTTTTCAGCTAGACTTAATACATAGTTCTATAGACTACGGAGTTGAATGACAAATATTTTTATGTTTCTCAAGTACAAATTCATTGGAAAATTTTGACTTGTAAGGTTTGACTGAATGAAATATTCATTCTACAATTTGTATGTTTCTATAATGGTAATAAGCACATAGCGAGCTTTTAGATGTGATCATTTTAGATGTGGCCGTTCAAAATTGTACAATTGTGATTGTATTTTGTGGATAGCGACTATCCAAGTAGTATGGTGCTGACGTACTTAAAATTTGTAGCCGATTCGGTTTTATGACGAGGTGAATACGGCCTGATAGTGGTGGATAGTAAATGGCATAAGTGATAATTACTAAATTAAAAGATTTCCCTACAAGCCTTGGTATTATGTCTCTTTAGAAATGCTTTATATTGTCATCTGATTAAAGTATGGTGTAAAGAATTAATTATGGAAGGGAAATTGGCATTATAAATGTATTATCTAGATTTCGCTAGGAGTTAGCCATTTAATAAATATTCGTTATATTATGTGTAAAGGCTGAGTTGATGAATTTATTTTTTACAATTAGTGGCTTCTTATTAGGTAATATTTGTCGATTAAAATCCACGAAATGCTAAGCAAAGCATGCAACCACTAGGCATTAAAATTGTTCTATCCGTTAGCTACTTACACTTCTGTTTTCAAAATTCATTAAAAAAATGTTGATTGAATGGCTAATTTACACGTACAGGCTTTTTGTAAATATCTTACTACGTATAGAAGCTAGCTATAGGCTATGTATGTACTTAAGTGTGTAAAAATCTAAAGGATAATTTATTCAAGTGTAAATTAAAGTGATGAAATTTGTCGTTAGCTATGGCTGATTAGATAACATTAATTAATCGTGTTTATCATAAATCGTTTAGGTGACAATCGAATAGTACTTTGTCAAATTTTATGTATAAAATACGTACCTATATAGCAATAATTCTATTCATGTTCTACAACTTCTATTATGTACTAGTATTGTATAGTATGTTTTTCTTAAATATAGCACATTTTGCAATGTATATTTAAGATTACGAATAAAAATACGGGACCGGCCATACATCGATATACTTATTGACAACACAAATACACAACAGGGGGATTTTAGTTAATCATAATGATATAATATGATCAATATAGTGTCAAATGGTGGTTAGGTACCTAATCGTATTAATTATTGGAAATGCGAGTATTTGTTATTCTACGTACCTAATTACTATTTTTTTTTATTATTTTAAGAAGTATTATAACAATTGCGGTGCCTATATCTTAAATGTTTTTTTTCATTCAAATATTTTAAATTCGAATTTTAAATCTGACTCCAGTTAATATCTTTAAAATGATACCAACTTTTTAGTAAATAAAGTCGTCAAAGCTATAAGACTGGTACGGGAAGGGTACATTCTGACAGTGTGGATACAATTAAAGTAAATATAATTCGGTCACTGTACAATGGTACATACTTTAAGTACAATAAGAATATTATGTTCGTTATAATAATACTCAGAAGAAATCTTAATTTTATTTACCATTCTTAGGAGCCATTTAAAAATTGCTATACCTAAATTTCGCGGTTTTGCCAAGTACGCAATGAAGAAAAGAAAAGAAATATTTCGCCTAAAACAGGTTCAATATTTTTACATGCAATTAATTTTGAATTTGTATTACATAAAATATAGTTGTTTGACGTTCATAGAATAATATCACTTGCTATGTATATGTATAGAGTATAGTTTTGAATGTATTGTTTTGTATGAATTATAGAGTGCAAGTTGTAAATGAAATGATTGAAATTATATATTAGTAAGCCAGGGCATTCCAAAAAACCTTAATATACACAATAATTATGAGCTAGAGTGCTAACTTATTTAGGTAATTTAATAATCCCTATAGATAGCAATTACATTCCTCCATTTAATCTTTTAAATAGTAGGTACATGTCATTGTTAGGGGAAATAATTTACATTTACTGGGTCATTTACATTCCTTTCTATTAATATTAAAATCATTATGCTTTTATAGTAAAATGATTTTCTTCCATTTTGTTGTGTCAAATTGTTTCATATACCTTATACTTATATCTGGTAGTAATTTGATTTGATTATTAGTAAAATTTCAAGTGTTTTTTCGCGCTTGTAATCGGAACAAATACTGATAAGTGCAATTTGATCGCACTTGTTCACGAATCCAAGTATTCCAATCGAAGCAAGATCTCATTTTACTACGTTTTATATTTAATTTTTAACCTTTTAACCGCGACGGTCTCATTTTTGAGTTCCTTTTCTAGACTATTTATCAAAAGGCATGTAAGTATGAATATTGCAATAACATAGCATAAACCAGCTGATTTTGAAAATATACCACGTATTTGATAAGCTTGGAGTAAGGTCGCAAACATCCTAGTCAATCATTGTTACAAATATCGATTTATTTATATTTTATTATTATTATTATTATATATAATTATAACAATTTACATTTACGCATTTATTAGAAAATAGTGATTTTGTGTCAAATAATTTTATGTATTACTGCTGTTTATACTTTATAGCATGTTTTATCTGTTTCAAGTTTCGAATTTCTTCTTGTTAATATATTTTATTCAGTTATAAAAATGATAACGTTTAAAGTTTATAAAAGATTCCTATATTCTTTCCTGGATCAATATTTTTTGGACTTATTTGATGACTTCAAATATTCCCATTACGGCATTTGAAACTTGTAAAAATGTAGAAATTGTCATTTTCACGCCACATGGTTATTTTTTGTTACGATTTTTATTTTTCTAATCATTACAAATAGTATAAGGGACTCAAGTCCGCGTGTGTTATAGGAGAGATAGCTAGTTATTGGTACTGACGGTTTTGTAATTTGCGTATAAGAATGAGGATTAAATAAATGTAAACTGTAAGAGCGTTTTATTATTGTTTCTCTACTTTTAATGACAGTAGTCGTCAAACAAGTTATTGGCCTCAACCTAATAACAGACCACCTACTGAGCGCGGATCTCTCAAAAACTAAGACCGAGAGAGTATATGCTGTTTTATTGCGAATTGGTAAGTAATACAAGCGTTCATTACGATTTATTGAACTGAAAGGACAGTTACTTCTATGCAAGGAAGAAGCTATGAGTGTAGCTTAGCTTTTTTTGTCATAATATTATGAAAAAACCTTCACTATGATATTGTATTAGGTTACAGAAAATTGAAAATTTTGAAGTATAATTTCTTTGAACTTTTACACAAAAATGTTTGTTAGAATAAAACCAAAACATCAGTAAAAAAAAATATTTATTTAAATTTGGTGGGTAGTTTACATTTGTATCGTGTAACTATATAGTGTAACAATCACAGACAAGGAGGTATTCACAACACATTCTGTTTCAACAACCGTACATTTTCTACTTTAAAAGTGATAAAGTACCTCTGAATAAGTATTTCAAAGTCACATATCGTTTTCATTTGTTTCAAGTATAATACGGAATAGGACAAATACTGGCCGCTTCATTAGATCTCTGAAAGTTGGTACCAAAAAACACCTGTTTTGGTACACTCATACCAGTAAGTTATTTTTCAAAAAATATTTTTCAGTTACCCATTTGTCTCATTAAACATAATATATTTTGTACTTGTTATTAATCGAAATGTCATGTCACATATATTTCCATCGTGAACCACTATTGATCAAATCTTTAAACAATTGTTTGGCACAATAAAATAAAAATATTACCATTTCTTAACTTTTATAGTTAACTTTCAGTTAACATACAATTAAATCAACATAATTATTTGTAATGCTTATTAACATGTAGAACAATTAAGGTTGTATTTATCAACTTTAGCATACTTCAACTGGTTAACACGTAATCAATTATTTAACTGTTTGTAATTAAGCAGACAACTTATTTTAACAGATGCAAAAATCGAGACACATTTTTAATCCATTTTGAAAAAGTACTTTCCATAGTATTTGAAAAGGCCCTTTAGAATCAGAATTATTTAGATACTTGCCAGTTAGCAGTGACGTTAAAATAAACTTAACACAATTTTTTAGCAAATATTTTCTTAATATAAAAATACATTCAAATACTTAACCCTGCCAGCAACGCTCTTAGGTCCTTAGCGTTATCCAGTTTCAAAACGTCTCTAAAGGCTCGGACACACGTGGCTTCTTTCTCCAAGTCCCGGGACACTTGCTGCGCTCTCCGGGTGATGTCCCGGGGGACGCCGGCCAGTCTCGCGGCGTTAAACCCGTAAGATTTGGGACACGCGCCCGGGGACAGCTTGTATAGGAACGTTATGGTTTCTTCGGGAATATCGTCCGAGTCGGCTGTTGATTCGTCCGTTTCTACCATGCATGCCTGGAATTATGAATTGTAGTTTATGGTTAGAAATTAGATGTAGTAAGGGAAATTTTGTTTTCGTTTGTTATTTTAGTAAATAGATGTATGGATAGTGTTCTAGTTAAGAGAGAAAGTTCTCACAAAAAATGTTGCAATAAAAGTTTCTAGTTCTTCATTTAAATTTATTTACCGTTTACAAAAACAAATAAACATTTTTAAACAATGTAGCATTAAAGAAGGCACTTACAGGCTTGTAACCTAACGTAATGCTATGAGTAAATTCATAACAATCTACATCACAAAAGTGTATAAGTTTAAAATTGTTGTTTAACTAAAATGGATAACTATTTATAATATTTGCTCATACGGGAGCCCCTGTAACCGGGGGTCCCGGTGACATAGCCAAGTCTACAACGCCGCTATCTACCGTCCCTGTCACTGACCATATGTCCGAGCGTGACGCCGGGCAGCGCGCGCAGATGGTGCACGAGCGCGTGGTAGTGCGTGGAGAACACGACGCGGCCGCCGCGCGCCGCCAGCGCCGCGCTCACACCCCACGCCAGCGCCGTGCCGTCGTACGTCGACGTGCCGCGACCTACACACACACACACACACGTTACTATACCTCGTTTTTTTCGTCGTGATTTAAAAGGTAAACAATCTTACAGTGTCTTTTTATTGTAATTATAACTATCGATTTAAAAATAAGACAGACACAAATTTAAAAAAATTAAAGAATAAACAATAATTTAATACTTCTAAATATATTTTTTTATTAATGAAATAAATAAAAGTAGTGTCAAGATTGTTTACCTTTTAAATCACGACGAAAAAAACGAGGTATACAAACACAGTTTTAGTTATAAATACCTGATTGCAGGAGGTGGTCAGATATTATCATTGCCAGTAAACATAATACCAAATACATAACGAATAGTATGAGAAGAATAGACATTAAAGTTGCTTGTAAACTATCAAATCTGTATAACACGTGCCTTCAATATTTAAACTTGTTTAATTTAAGATTAAACACTGCCATTCCGAGGCATGATCTGTACTTGTCAACTGTCTTCCTATTTTCTTTGTGCATGATGGGTTACAATTATGATGCTAACTAACCTAGCTGTATGAAGACACAGATAATAGGTCGATTTTGCATGTTTCACTAGCACATGCACTAGGTAATTACGAGTTCTTAGATGACTCCTAACTAACTAACAAGTCAATGCCGGTTACTAACCGAGTTCGTCAAGTAGTACGAGTGAATGCGGCGAGGCGTGTCGCAAGATGGCGGCGGTCTCCGTCATCTCTAGCAGGAAGGTGGAGTGTCCGGCCAGGATGTCGTCGGCCGCGCCCAGCCGCGTCAACACGCGGTCTACTAGACTCAGACTGCACGACTGTGCTGGCACGTAGCTGCCCTGAAACACATGTTATGAATATTCGCCCTTATTACATTAGCATAAGGTACAGTTTTGAAAGTCAGAGTAAGCGTACTTTAGACGACCGTCTAACCTGAAAGATAGAAAAGCGTCTGTAACCAACTTCGATTAGAACAAATATAACAGTTACTAACAGAACTACTAAAACTTACTAAAACGAGTAACCTACACTTATAGTCCTAACTGTCAGTCTTTTATTTACACTTTATAGGTTGCACAATTACTAATGTTCTTATAAACACCTATCATTAACAAGATCTACAAATCAACTTTACAGTCCTACTCGAGTTATCACGATACACTATATAGTCGTCAAGGATTGGTAACACTACAAGCTCGTATTCTAACCACATACCAGGTGTGCCAGAACAGTGATAAGCGCGGCCTGCCTCATGAGCGTGGACTTGCCCCCCATGTTGGGTCCCGTGAGCAGCAACAACGAACCCCGTCCTCCCCCTAGCCGAGTGTCGTTGGGGATGAACTCGCTCACGGGGATGCAGGGGTGACGCCCCTCCACTATGTCCATATATGGCTGGAAGTAAGTTTACTAATAAATATGCATTATCATTGCGGCGTCGGGTTAATGGATAATTTACATACGGGTACTCACGATTATTGACTTTACCGATACTTGACTAGAGGGTACTTACGATTTTGGAAATTTATTCCGGCTTTCTTGATCTAACTAGTTTTAATTTATACGTCGCAAGTGAGATAAAAATTATAATGACAATTTTTTATTTAGTACCTGTTACATTTTTAAATTCACAATTTCCTTTATCTGTCATATAAATTGACCCAAAACCCATTGGTAGCAGGAGGCACAATGAACTAAAGTCATTATTTCATTTAATCATATACCATAGTAATTTAATACTAACCTGTTTGTTCTCATCAAAGGTAACTTCCGGCAAGCACACATCACCATTTTGTTGTCGAGCGAACTCAGTGAACGCTAATAAGATGTCTAAAGTAGCCATGCACTGTATGGCGGCTTCCCACTGGTTGTAATGAGAGGAGAACTTCTCGAACATTCGACGACTTAAATCCTTTAGAACATTCGATTTTTGCTCTTCTGCTGCTATCATTCGGGCCAAGAAATCCTAAGGGACATAATACCTTTATGATATTATTATTATTGTTATAAACTAGTTTCATGTTAAATTCGTATGACTTATGTAGATGTCCTTTACTAAAGATTAAATATTCGAATCTTTTAACATTCATAAATTTTTATAGGCAATCAGATAAAATCCGAAGTCCAGAGAATTACATCGTCAAATATTGTTTATCTATAGATAAATAGCTAGCCTGGAACTAAAGTGGTCTATGTAACATTTTTGGCTATGAGTATTTTTTTGAACTTAAAAACAATAAATTAATCTAAGCAAAAGTGGTCTTAAGTGTCATTGGTCACCAAAGTAAGGTTATCATTAAAATACCACTTTAGAATTTGATTGTTTATTTAAACATAGTGACTTTAAACGCGTTTCGTTTGATAACTTTATTTTGTATCATAGACCACTTTAGTTTCTGGATAGCTAAATATAGTTTTATAGAAAAGTATAAGGTTGTTATACCTCGTTTTTTTCGTCGTGATTTAAAAGGTAAACAATCTTACAGTGTCTTTTTATTGTAATTATTGATTTAAAAATAAGTCAGACACAAATTAAAAAAAAAAGAATAAACAATAATTTAATGTTAAAATAAATTTCCGTATACTTTTAAATATTTTTTTAAGTTAGTAAAATGAATAAAAGTAGTGCCAAGATTGTTTACCTTTTAAATCACGACGAAAAAATAGAGGTATAGATGGATGTACCTTAGTCTCGGCAGTTGAGAATCTTTTATATCCTTTCCTGGCTCCTTCTAGTTGATACTCCGACCCGGCCTTCGACACGGCGCTCTGCGGCACTTCTATTTGATAACGTTTCTTATCCGACCCCACATAGTTCAACTGGAAATTAAAATAACAATAAATACCTTTAAGATTGTGTTAAATTAAAATTAACAATGTAGTGACAAACATTTTTCAACTACTTTTTGTTGAAATCTTTGTTTTTTTTATTTCAATATACACAAAAAGTTATTTTGTGGCTAACTAGTTACATAAGTTATTTAATGAGATTTTAGCTAAATACTATTTTTGAGCTATTAGTTCCTAAGACGAAATAAATGATTTGAATTTAATAAAGTGTTTATAAAAAAATATGCTCGTGAAGACGGTAAGAACGCAGGTTCGTCGTGATATAAAAGGTAAACAATCTTGGCACAACTTTTATTTATTTCATTAAGTTAAAAAAAATATTTAGAAGTATATAGAAATTTATTTTAACATTAAATTATTGTTTATTTTCTTATTATTTTTTTTAATTTGTTTCTGTCTTATTTTTAAATCGATAATTACAATAAAAAGACACTGTAAGATTGTTTACTTTTTAAATCACGACGAAAAAACGAGGTATACAGCATAATATCATCTACAACAAAATGTTATAATTTCCAGAAGTTTCTCACCCGACATCTGAAGTACTTCTCCTGTTCAGCCAAGTAGTCCTTCAGCTCTGAGTCTATCTCAGCTATCTCTGTGAGCGTGTTGTCGTACTCGCGGTCGACGCCGGCGCCCGGCAGTATGCGACCTTCCTTTTCCGCTTCCGATTGGTTGAAAGCCTCCTAACAAATGTAAATATATTATTAGGAGCATCTTTAAAACTACCGTACGATGTGTGACGTCACTCGACGAAACCTATTTAAGAGATGCGAGTCTGTACCTGATTTCATTTGCTCGTTGGCTCTAGAAGCGATAGGTTCTCGTTAAGCTGTTGAAGTACAGCGTTACAAAGAAATGGACATACATACATACGGGGAAAAACATTACTTTCCTTTTAGGGCAGTTGGTGTTGTTTCCTAAGTTCCCTGTGGGTATTTCGAAATGTA
>LGAG01000854.1:0-15143 GCA_001278395.1 Lerema accius | reverse complement strand
ATAAAAATTTATAAGTATATGGTATTTAGTAAGGTAATATATTTTATTCTAATATTTTGTTACTGTGGCAGTTGCTGTCATTTAAAGGGGAAATAGTATAGTTGAGTTTAAAATGCTAATTTACCACTAAAAAACCCTTTAACAATAAGTACGGAAAGTCTGTTCAAAAATTCAAAATATTAATAAAAAAATGAACCAATGTAAATAAACGCGATTTTTCTTAAACATACAAATATTACATACTTAATTTATACAAGTAATACAAAACTCTCACCGTTTCCCCATAGCAGTAGAACAGTAATTCAATTTATCATACAAGCACCCTTCATCCTGTACGATTCTTAAGTTCCTGAGCGTTATAGCGTCTAACACCATGGTGTTGCCTCCTGTCCATTGATTTTCGACCTTATTGTCTTCACATATGGTGCTATTTTGCACGTCAGGAGGGGCGTATTCAGTGAACTGCGACATACCTAGTATCTGTATGTCTAGCAAGCAGTCTGTGAGGTAGGACACACATCCTCCTAGTGCTTTCACGGCTAAATAGCAATTAGCAGCTGGAGTTAGACCTAGGGCATCGCCTGAGGGAACAAAATAAAGCCTAACATAATTCTGTGATCCTTTTAACCGGTTTTAGATTTAATTTCAAGGTCAAACATGCAGTTATATAGTTGATATTGTATGTAAGTACTGCTAAATTTTTTTGTGTAAATCACAGCTGTTTGATTAGTATTGGCTTGTTTGTTTCAGGTTTGTTACAGATCCATAGGCGATAGGCACTATTAACCTATATGAAAATTTAAGATCAAGAATATCTGCTGTGAAAAACTAGGGGATAAACCAAAAGAGACAAAATATGTTGTAGAAAATCATCTATCCATTCTAGTGTATAGAGTAAAAAATATTATTCAAACCTTCATGCAAAAATATTTTAATTCCCTCCGGCCAGTCTCCCTCAGCATTTGTCTTGTAATACTTCTCAGCAAGTGTTTTGAGGGTCTTCTCCGGAGACCACATGGCCACATGCTCTCGTCTGGCGTTGTGGCAATGGGTACTTAGTAATTTACTGGTGCGAGGACTGGTGGATTTCCGGTCTGATATAATCTGTAATATTAGTGAAAGTTGGATAGAAACTATTTAAACAAAATAAATAACTATTGTTTACCAGACTGCGGTAGGAAAGTAATTTTTTTTCGAGCGTATGTCTGTGCATGTGTATCCATTTTTGTTGGCATACTATAGCGTAAACCAACGAAGTTAAAAACCAACTAGTAGTTTTTCAAAAATTTTCACATTGCCTCTACAAGGGTAGGTAGTAGTCATCTAAATGTAAATCCGATCAAAATGCATATATATTGTTGGGTTAAAATTAGATGGTACATGCCTAGACATCATCTACACTTTTATCCGGTGGAATTGTTGTGAAGTGATAGATTTTGTGTAAAAATAATATTTATGGGCAATCAGAAATTTATCAGAATATAAGAGATAATGGAACATACCAATGCTGGTGGATAGTGGGCCAGTGTGGTGAGCAGCCTCGACGAATGTTTGTCATCTTGGAACTGACCCAGGTGAAACTGGCCTATGGATGTGTCAACAAAGCACACTCCATACTTACTGAGCCCATTACTCTCCTGAAACAATTGATTACATAAACCTAAGGTAATATAACTACTTTATTATGATAGTGAAATATAAAACATGCTCTCCTTGTAGACATAATAAGAAATATACCCCTCTGTGACTTCATTGAAAAAAATCTAGTTTCTGTGAATTTATAATGTTACATGTTACCTTTTGTTTTTTTCTGGATATATTGATAAATAGTGAAAGTTGTAGCTCAGTGCCATAGATCATAGCTTGCTAAGGGAAATGCTCCGAATTCAATTCCTGATGAGCATCAGGCCTTACTGGTTGTATGTACTGTGTTTAAGCCCATACCAAGCACAATATAATCCGATTATGAAGAAAAATAATAATGAAAAGTTTAACAATATTTCATAACTATTAATAGTCATGTTGTACCTCTTCAGCAACAGCCATCATGAAGGCAGATGTAGCCTCAGCCGGACCAGAGTCCTGCAGACCACACACTTGGGCACCCTTCACAGACACTTGACATATCTCTCGACGAACTACTTTATCTGTTTTCTTGCTGGATTGTGCTGTAAACACCAAGAATTACAAGCTACATATTTTTATATATTACTTCTTTTTAACTTGCAGGAACCAGTACGTAAAGTATGTGAGATAGTGGAAAACCGAAAGGTGTTATTTACCAGTTTCGAATTTTAATAGCAGTGTAAACTGCATGATATAAAAACATCCGTGCGAGAAGGCATTTCAGAGAACATCGCATTCTCTATAGCCTTTGAAAGTTAGGTAGAAAAAAAAATAACACAGGTTATACAATATTCTATATCTCAATATATTCTATATATTATTAAATAAATTGTGTTAACTTACTTTTCTTGCATCTCTCTTGCATCATGTCTGGTGTCTCAGTTTGTTCCACGCGAGCCACTTTGTAACCCTTTGATACTAGTGTGGAGGCCATTCGAGCATACGCACTTTCGGGAAATCCGGAGTGAGCAAAATCACCCTAATAAACAAAACATGTCATTTTATAATACAGAGTTAATAAAAAAAAATAATTTTAGTTTAAAAAAATATTGCTTGGTTTTTTAAATCATCATTTAAAATAATTAATCCTGATATTTACTATTGTATCTTGCTTCACTTAAAGATTACTGACAAAACAATGGGTTTAATTTCACTGAATTTATCAGAACTAGTGAATTTTACTGTACATTATGTATAACTACTGATATTACCTTGCTTGTAATATTTCATTACATGTTACCTTCATATAAGAAAATCCAAGTTCATTGACCCCAACAGCGGCATCCATGTGGTAGAGCTCATAGAACTTGCCTACTTTAAAGAACAACACACAGTCATAATGAGAAGACTTCATCTGCCACCACTGTTGGTGAGCCTGAAATAAAAAAAATATACTAACTTTAATAACTTTATACATATACCTTCCACAAGCTATATTATGAGTCTGTACTATTTATTTCTTTTATGTTCCCTTTGATTTTACTATTTATTTCTTTAAAAAAATTATTTTTCCTTTGATGATACAATAAATGTAGTCATTACTTACAATTCTACTGATGCTGAGCATATTAAGGAACTTAATTTTAATAAATTTCAGTGTAATATACAGGCTGTATTCAGAAAAACCCTGTATATACAGTGTAATATATATATAACATATACAATGTGTTCCTTTGCATACCTATCTTGATGTTATTCTTTTTATTAAAATAGGTTTGGATAGCATTAAATGCCTCGGTACTATCAAATACAACTTACAGGTGTTTGTGTCTTCAAATACTCATTTGGAACGTAAAGTGTAGAGGGATCATAGTCCGGGTCATCAGGCCTCCGTTTGCAGGCATCCCTGATCTTATCAGGTTTCAGCCAGTCCAACTTACAATGGGTCCAGTTACCCTCATCAGCTATAACCGGTGTTTCTTGAACCTCGAGAGCTTTTGGTTGGATGGACCTGTAATTTTCAAACATCGCAATCATGCCATTGTTATCAATATGGTACTCAATATTAAAAAAAATGACAATGTCAATATCTCTTACTTATTTTCTGTTGATTTCTTAACTTTGCTACTTTTCGGCGATTCATTTGGTTCATATTTAAAGCTGTCCTGTAAGCGTTTTTCAATTGTCTTTGTTTCTTTCGCAGTTTTAATTTCATTGTCTGCTGAAATGTATTTAGAGTTAAATTAATCGTTGCTTTAAATGTTTGTAAAACATACATAGCAAAATAATAAATATTTAAAACTTGTTGGGAGTGTAATTACTGTTATTTATTTTAAATATTGGATTTACCAATACAATTTACCTTTGTTTTCTACGTCAGAGTCATCTGAATCTAGTGGATTGATTCTGATCCGTTTCCTTCGCTTAGAAGCAATTGGCACTTCATCATCACTGTCATTTGTCTTACTTTGTAGGTCTGGTGACGGTGTGGGTGCTCGCTCCCTTTTTTTGTCTAGAAATAAGTAAGCTTAATATAAATATCTGGTGTATATTTGTGTGTTTGTAATTGAATTAGTGATAAATGGCTATACCAATTTAAATAAGACATTTCTAATGAATTTAACAGGACTGAATATGGTTTTAAGCTTGGTAGGTGGTATGCTATTAGCCAAACTATTTGAGTTATTAGAATGCCAACGTAGCATAAGTTATCTGATGCAGTTAGAATATAAAATTAATGGCAGAATCTCTGGCTGTTGGCTGCTCTCTGGCTTCCGAGACACAGGTAGCTCCGTATATTACAAAAGAAGGTAAGTAATAGCAGATGGTAATAGAGAAACACAGTAAACTAACTTAAGACGATCATTGAAACTAAAACACCATTATTTTGGGAGGTAGTAACCGGCCAGTAACAGGTTAAATGGTAAGTTTCTAGATTTAGATTTGGTTGGTAAGAATAATTAGATAAGAACATACATACTTTCCTTTTTGATTTCCCGATCCCTGACGACCGGCGAAACTATTTTCGATTCATTTTCATCAGTGTCATTACTGGATTTCACTTTTTTAGTACTAGGAGGAGTCTTGGAGAAGTAATTAAACAGAGTATTTGAAACTCCAGTGCTATTTCGTTTCGACATTATTCCATTCCTTTTTTACGAAGGAGACAATTCAATTACTTAATTCAACGGAAATTATAGAAAATGCAAGAAGATCAAAAAGTGCAAAACAAAGATCGCCAATCTGTCACCTGATTTTGGCGCAATATTTTGAAATATAATAGTTGACAAATGTCAAAAATATAAGTGACAAAATGATGACATTTTGAAAAACATTAAGGCCTTAGACAACAGCCAAAAAGCCTATAATGCTATACAATACCTTAGTCTGTCCTTAAATAAACAAAAAAAAAAACAAAAGCGAGTAATTATTTTTTTAATTTTCTTAACATTTAAGTACAATTTTTTTATTAATTTAAGCTCTTGAAATAGAAACCCCATTTCAAAATTTTCAGTGATTAAACAGGGCAAATAAAAAAAATCTGGTTCTGCATCATCAGGACTGACTGAGAGTTTAGACTTAAATTATCGTCATGATATTCCTTACTTAATTTTTGTACCTCTAGAGTAAAGATTTAACTAACTGATATCCAGCAAATCTATTCTAATTCAAAACAATTGTTCACTTCCCCTTTACAATCATTTACTTTCTTCTTCTGTAAGCATGGTATCTCAAACATTTTTTTGTTTCTTATTATGTCGTCTGCTTCTTCAAAACTATGAGGCATACTTCGAACCGATGTATCTGGTATAGCAATCGTCGAAGCGGCTCCAACGGCAGCTAAGACTCCAATAATAATAAGAGGGAGTCCCGGCACAAATGTCTCCAAGTACACAATATAAGGCGACAATATGGTGGCTACATACCCACAAATATGAACTATGGAAAATCCTGACCCTCGCACCGAGGTGGGTAAAATTTCGGCAGTCCATTGGAGTGCAATATAAAATGCCATGTTAACTGCTAATCGTGCAATAAATGCACACGTTAGAGATACATATCCAGCCGTAAAAGATGTTAGAATGCTTGTTATAAAGCAGAGTATCATGCAAATAATCGTGAGCCATTTTCTTCCCATTAAGTCCATTACAAAGGCGACGAGAAGTAATGACGGAAGTTCGGTAAAAGACGTTATAGTAAAAGATATGAAGAAATTGAAGGGCAAAAGTCCAACACTGCGTACTAACCCATCGAAAACGGTGGTACAACACATATAATTTAAACACATGCAAAGAAAAACTTTCCTGAGCAACGGTCTCCTGAAAACTTCCAAGATACTAGAATTTTCTTCTTCAACTTCTTGGCTGGTGGACAATTTGAAGTTATCTATAATTTCGGCCGGTATTTTAGTGTTGTTGATTCGGGCGACTCTCAATACTCGTTGCACTGCATCATCTAAACGTCCTTTACTGAGGAGCCACCTTGGACTTTCAGGAATAACTATGGGAGCCAGTAAAGCTATTGCCATCGGAGCGCTGGTCACGAGTCCTAAAATCCTCCAATCGTTACATGCGAGCGCTATCCAGGGCAAAGTAGTCATGGCTAAGGTGTAAAATATACCCGACGAGATATTTCCCATCATCGTTCTATATTTCGGTGCTACGTACTCAAGCACGAGAAGATACACCATCATCATACAATTGTCGTAAGCCATTCCTGCAAAGAACCGGCACAAAGAAAACTCTTGAAAGTTTCTTGCATACACAGCGACAACTCCAGCGATACATCCAACTAAATTGCTTCCTACAGCTGCAGCCAGTCGTCCATATCGATCAGCGATCCAACCAAAAATGAAGCCACCAACGATAGATCCCACGAAATAAAAACACTGTGCCGTAGCTTGATAGCTACTCTTCTCGCAGACCCACTCTTGTTCACTAGAGATAGTCGGGTATGGTATCTCAGTTCTATTGAACTCCCATCCATGCTGGCAAGGGGCAATTGGCCACGTCTTATCTGGTCCTTTGCCACTGTTCAAAACTTCAGTCCAATTGGCTTCGTATGCTTGACAATGGGAATATCCAAATCTTGCTCCGGGATCAGGAGGGATTGCAAGGTTTCGACGATCGATGTCAGTTAAGTTTGCTAATTCAGGTATCCAGCACCAATGGTTCGGCGGTATTTCTGTCAAGAAAATTTGTGAAAAGTAGGAGAAAACGCCGAACACGTAAAACGGGAATGTGATGATGAACAGGAACATTTGATATCTCCCGAATTCTCCAGCCGAAGTCAGGATTTCGTCATAATCTACTTTTTTGACATTATTTGTGTTAACTTGCTTAATATTTATTTGCTGAGATTCCATGATTGTTTTTTTCTTGGCACTACTACATATATGTGACTATAAAGTGACTAAGCTAGGTGTAAGTGACTTAGGTATTAGGTAACAAACCTTTTATATAAATCTGGAGTGATTTGCGTGTTTATTTACTAAATTACTCTCATGAACTTATCTGATGCAAAAGATTTTTCTTTGCTAATGTAAAAGTGGAATAAAGATAAGGTGTAATTTAGTGAAGCGCTCATACTTGTATTATCGATAGAATACTCGCCGGATCCAATATTTTTTATTACATACAAAATAAAAAGGAATAATTATTATTAGGTACAAAGTCATCAGACTGGCAGTTATTGATGATAATTAGAACAAATTCGTACTGAAACTGTAATAAAATTGTAAAGACAATTTGTTGTTTTGTTCTACTGAAATAATTGCTACCAAATCAGGTCAAAATAGTCCTTATAATACATAACTCAAAAAATTAGGTAATCAATTTAATGTTATTATTTTTGGTGAGGTTTGACATTTGTTACATTATATTACACCAAATTTCCGCGTACTACGTTTTCCACTAAGTAACACTTTATCTTCCTACATCAATATGGTTGGTAAATAAATACTTCATATAATAATAGATGGTCTAACCCCAATAGATAAGGATGATAATTATAATTCCACATTAAATATCTTAATAATTACAACATAATGAGTAAATCTCGTGAAAACCACGACAGCGTCACGGTAAAAGATAAGTCCTAAACTAATTACATAAAATCAAAAAGTCAAAAGTAATCTAACCAAATTGAATACCAAAACATGCAAAGTCAAATTAAAAATATACCTATTGCCTAATATCATTCCTACATTGGAGACGACACATATTGAAATCCGTAAAGCTGTTTGGGATGTAGAGCGAGCCAAAGAAATTTAAATACATAGTAAATAGTCTCTGTCTGTCATGTGACGAAGCAGGAAATCCTATTATACTGTGGGGAAACTCTGTGTATGTATTATAATAATATTATTTTAATTAAGTATAAGGTTTTTTACATCACAGTCTAATTTCAGATAAGAAAATGAATAACACACAAGCAGTATTAAAAACTCTATATTTTGATAATTATTAATATTTGCACTATTTAACAATGTGTATTCAAACTTATAGCTAATCATATAAAATTACATATTTTGTGTAAAAATGGCAGTAAGAATCAGGACCTTGTCAATACAAAGGTGAAAATATCTTTTGTGTACAACCATTTTACACGGAATGTTTTATGTACTACATTCTGCATTTAAAAATCAGCCTTAATGCGATGAAACATGACACAATATGTGAGGAGTTGAAATATAGCTTTATCATGTTTATACATAACATGGCCTGCAAGCAATGTGCAGACACAAAAACACTTTAATTGGAGTCTTTTTTACTTCAAAGTAAGAATGAGACGGCAAATAATTATCGCAAAGTCGATAAGAATGTGTGAAATATAGCGTGGTATATAAACACTTTCTCTGTTGTTTAGTAAGGACATAACATATCTGTGTGGTATATAAATATCATTGCCTGCAATTGTTTTCTTCACTATGGTTTTATTTGTTACCGGCGTCACGTTAATTCGCAAATAAATTAAAAGCAATATTATCGCTATACTTCGTGACTTTATTAGGTCAAACATTCTTATGTATTAAACAGTCAATGTATGTGGTATATGTATGTATGTAACTATTACGCGACTTGGAATACTACACTATTCTCAACTCCCTTAAAAAAGTAAAAACATCTGCTCATTGAAAATTCTTTCGACGCTATTAAAAAAAAAATTAAATCATGAATCATTTTTAATCTGAAATTATAAACAGTAATAGCTGATGTATATTTGCCTAGAATTAAAATAAAAATAATTGCAATTCATATTTTCACCGCCTATCGTACACATAAATCAGTTTATATAAAATAAAAATTAAATTGAAAATTTATCAATAAAAAATAAAAATTCACATACAATATGTTTTTTAGAATTTCAAAATATTCAAACAAAAACATCCAAGAGTAACATATTATTATGGAATAATTAGAATAATTATTATAACTTTGTGCAAAATATACTACTAACAAGGTAAATAGGTACAATTAAGTCATATAATAAAGTAAATAATTTAAATGAAATAATTAATTCGAAATTACATCTACGAATAATGAACAAAAAATGAATCCCAATAGTTTGTCGGCCCATACAATATTATGTAGTAATATTATTACGACAACTATTATATTAGTAAATTAGTAAAAATTGCAACAAACCCAGCATGTTTGTATAAAACTTCATAAACTGTTACAAATATTACCACGAGATGGCACCACATTTCCCTTTTAGTAATTCCAATTTCGAATTGCACCTTACGGTAATTTTTTGAATTTCATAATATAAATCCATATCCTGACATCAATCTAATGAAATAAATTATTATTTATGGAAATTATTTACTATGCTTTATCATTACGTCTACATTTATCACTAGTTTTTTGGATGTACCCTCTATTCATACAATAATTAAGTCAATGTCAAATACCAAAAATTAAATAATATTATGTATTCTTTTATAGAAACCTACTTTGCCCAAAATTATGAAAAAATAACTTAAAAAAAATATTTACTGGGCAAAATAAAATATAGTTTTTAGCTTCACTGGCGAATTTATCCATACATAACGTTTTTTTTAATCCATAACAAAGACAACATAAACTTTTTTCCCATAAAATTACAATATAATTAGGTTGACCAAATGCTATGATATCATACAATGCAAGTTATGTAGACAAGTGTTTTAAAAGTCTTATAGCATCAAACAGTTCCAGCAGTTACGACGTTTTGTGATTTAAACAGTATTGTATGACAAGTATAATTATAAATATTCAAGAAGACTTGTCGTTCTTATATGTTTTAGGTTTCCAACAGAAATGTTACATAACATTAATTATAAGAACTACAAATCATCAATACTGAAGTCTACGAACAAGTACTTAGACGCAATTTCATATAAGTTTTCGATCTTTATTAATTTATACTGCAAAAACTTTTTTATTAGTAAACTGTACAAGTGTATATCGCAAGTTTTTACCAAAAAAGGCATCAAGTTATAAATAATTAATCTGACGATTTTTACAATTATTTCTTGCAATCGAATAACACCCTTACACTTGTTCACCTATGTTATAATGACACTATTGTTTCACTAAAAGCCGCGACACAATAAAAAAAAAATTATATTTCATCAAAAATCCTATAGTAGGTACATATTTGTTCGTAGACTTCATCAAAATTTCATCCAACTACATAATAATCCTAGGCTCGGGCACAGACAACGCGATAGACTTATGCGGTAGGACCTGTCCTCCGTTGATGTACAGTTCATCTTTAACAATAACATCTTCCCCTAGCACGGTGCAGTTCTCCATGCGCACCCACCGCCCCACCATAGACCGCCAGCCCACTATGCAGCCGTCGAGCCATGCGTGTTGACGCACGCATGCACCGCCTAATATCGTACTGCGTTTTATGCATGCACCTGTAATTTTTTTATTATTTTTAGGTGCGTTTAGGTAAACTGGGCCTCTAGAAAACTGCCTTTTGTGTTAGCGTTCGTAATTCGTCTACTGTTTGGCGTGAACGCTAACAAAAAAGACATTTGTCTAACTACCCAGTACCACCTACAAAATGTATTATTTTAATCACAATCAAATGTTATATACATAGAAACACAAAACAAACATAGAAATAGACATACATTCAAACAAACATACACTCAAAACAACCTTCTTGCGCAGTCAGGTAAACACAAGAAAAATAAGTGTTTTTTTTTTTTAATTTGGCCATCATTTTGGATGCACCAAATAAAAGTTATAAATAAACTGGGTAGTGACGAATTCTTACCATCTTCGACGATGACGTTAGGTCCAATAGTGACGTTAGGTCCGATGCGACATCCCTTGCCGATGGTAGCTGTGGGGTCGATGAGCACGTTGCCCACCACTCCTGGACCTTCGTACAGCTTCTCTGAGTTCTTCTGACGCAAACTTGTGAGGTACAGACACATCCCTGGAATAGAAGGTTTTAGTACTTAAGTGTTAGGATTAGGCATTCCTGTAGCTTTCACTCATTCAATCATTCACTGTTTCACATCTCTGTTCACATGTTAACTGAGTGAAAATTAATCGAGGGATTTATAAAGAGAGAAACGATAAAATACATTTAATTTTTAATACACAATAAGGAAATAGACCTTGAAAGATTTTATGGTATGATAACAACTAAGATTAATCTGATAATAGGCACTAGGTACTTTTAAAAGTATTTGACATTAGAAAAAAATATAAGACTACAAAAATCAATTAACATTATCTTTAATTTCTTCATGTTTAAAGTTATCTACAGAGATAGATGAGATTAACAAATATAATGATGTTTAAAATTCATCTAGTATATATTTACCGACGTGTTTCAAAGAATCGGTTTGGTTATATGGAGGTGTTTTATTGTTAAACTCTGATTTTAAACTTTTATCATTGCGGAGACTAATAGTATGTTATGATAAATATGTGCTATATTAGCATTCTAGGCGTATTTTTTACCACCGATTTCGATTATATTACGGGCGTCTTTGATATGATTAAGCTATTATTATTTTTCACTCGAAAATATTGTTTTGACCTCTTTAAGTAGGTCTTGAGTATACCTTCTCATTAGCTGCCTTAAATAATTTACACTAAAATTGAGTATTTTCGTTGCATAATCGAGATAACTTTATAAACAATGTGTGACGTAAGCTTGTCGGATAAGGAGTATTTATATACTAACAATATTACCGTAATAAACTTACAAAATGAAGACTAATTAAACATTTAATCAACTTCGTACTAAAGAGTGGCTTAAATTGTTATCACGCCTTCGCACACTTAAAATATATTGTTGAACAAATATTTATACTCTTCGGACTTTCCTTTTGCGTAACAATGCTTTCAACAGATTTTATCTAATGAACCTAGTACCTACTCACTGAGATTACATATTTAATCCAAAATATTCCTACCATAAATAATCGGAAATTTTATTGTAACCCCTTGTTTTCTGTATTGATATCAGAAGCAATATCTATATTAATTTAAAATGTAGCTTTGCTGTTACAGAGAGAATTCGGAGGGATTTGTGGACAAACCAATTATCGGAAATGTGTTATATGAAACCTTTAGGTATTAATATCTACAACAACAACATTACAATGACTACAATCTATCAATAACAACCGGAACCAATGAACATAATTAAGTGCATTCTAAAGCACGGAAGGGTTAAGGAACTTTTTCCCACTAGCAGTCACTCATACACCTACTGACCATGTCTGCAATTGCATTATTCATTCCATAATTATTTCACTTTCAGTCATCCATTCACCAACTGACCATGTTGCTTGACTTTATGCATCCTTAGGATTGACACAAGTCGGCAGCAATTATAGTTTATTATATTACCTGTTAAGAAGTCCTTAGGTTGTCCGACATCCATCCAGAATCCTTGCAGCTCCATAGCATACAGTTGTCCATCCTGGGCCATGAAGGGGAATACCTCCTTCTCTATAGAGGTTGGGCGGAGCTCTATTCTGTTCAGTACTGATGGATTCAATATGTACAGTCCTGCACACATATATACCAAAAATTATTATTAACAAAAAATTGCATTATAAATTCATGAAAATAGTTTATACAGTTTTTCAATCTCCTTTAAAAATTGTTTAATCAAGGTCAAAATAACTGGTGGTGTTTGATAAGTCACAATATACCAAAGCTGGTTCTGTTAATGATAGTTATGCAAAATCTATACTAATATAAAAAGCTGAAGAGTTTGTTTTAACGCACTAATCTCAGGAACTACTGAACCGATTTGAAAAATTCTTTTAGTGTTAGATAGCCCATTTATCAAGGAAACTTATAGGCTATATAACATCACGCTATGATGAATAGGAGAGGAGCAGCAAAATAAAATATTCCAGAAACGGGAAAAATACGCGGGCGGAGCCGCCTGCGACTTCTAGTGGTATAATAATAAGCTGAAAGTGCCACCAATCCCTGCCGTCCGTAGACAACTTAACAAACTTTGAGTAGGACTATATCAGGACTGCTATCTGCTGCATTAACCTGGTGTATTGACTAGGTCCCGTTAGTGATAGGTATTAATAAGAATATTAGTTATTGTTAATGTGTTAGTGTAGGGACTATGGAAATAAGTACTATCAGTATAGGTTAGTCCTGTTACTGTAAATATATTAATAAAACTAAGAAGTCTCTATTATTATCTATTTAGGAACATTATCTAAATACCAGAAGTAAACCATTACTCTTACCTCTGGTTTAAAAAGATTTAGTACTAATTAATAAACATAGAGTAAGGGAGGAATAACTGCTAATCTGCTTTGTTAATTGTTTAATCATACTAATATCTAGTTCGATCGTAAATTCAGACCGCAAATCCATGTACTAATTGATTTTTATTAATGAGGGTGATAAGGTTTAAAGTGCATTACTAAATAGCTAATTGTACAAGATAAAAGAACACTTACGTAAGTTAGTCACACTCTTTTTCATTTTCTTATCTATGTTTTTAACAATGAATCACCAATTAGGTAATTTTACAACTACATTATAAATAAAAGATTATTGATACCTGCGTTAATTTTGTTTGATATGAACTCCTGAGGTTTTTCAACAAAACTCTCAATTTCTCCATTATCTTTGTAAACTACTACTCCATACTTCGAAGGCTCTTCTACTTTTGTCACTACAATAGTTCCTTCCTGAAATATAAATACCTATTATAAATACACTATATAAATACCTAACATATTTCGTAACATACCAGTAGATAAGGATATAATTAGTAGAACCTTAAAATTCCATTTGTGTTTATCTATGAAAGTTTTAGTCCATGTATTTACATGCTTTTTGTTATTACAATAATATTTGTAGTTTTTAAGGCATTGTCTACTGATAATATACAATCTACAAATGCAAACCAATACTGCTGTTTCTAATTGTTACGCCATAGAATTTCAATACATTAATTTATGAAAAAAAAAATTTTGCTAATATTTTTTTAAAACTCAGCATAATAAGCACTTACTGGCTAGTAATAATAAAACATAATAATGTTTCTTAACAAACCTTTCCATGGCTTCGGTGAAACTTAGCCAGTTCTTTGAAAGGAAAATCACAGATAACATCAGAGTTGAGTACGAAGAATGGTTCAGGGCTGGCACTGAGGATGTCTCGTGCCAGGGCTAGTGGACCGGCAGTGCCCAAGGGTTCTGTCTCATGGGAGAAAGTCAGGGAGACACCGAGTTTTGATACCTGTTCCGTCAACTCCTTTTCCATATCTTCTGCTCTATACGACACTGCAAGTATCACCTGAAATAAAAATAGTTTTACATGTTCAATTTTGTTTTAATAAATAGAGAAATAAACATTTCAACTGCGATAATTTTTTTAGAAGGTTGAGGATACAGACTTTCGGTGTGTTATAAACACAAGGCATTATCAAACATCACCTGAATACCACTAATTACAATAATGTATTCTTACCAATTGGGTAAATAAATTCATTATCAATTTTTGTAAAATAAAATAAAAAATTTGCTGATGTTACGATCAAGTTATTTTTATCAAAACAATCAAGCAGATGAGTCACATATTGGCAGGTGGTAAACATCCATCACAGTAAACATACACCAAAGTCATCACTGACTGATGCATTTCCAGGATAGAAAAAGAAAGAAACAGAGCATGCTACCTCTATTTACATCTTTGTAAAGAATAAGCAACAACACCAAGGCCGCTTTCCTTCACCTGAATACCCAATATCCAAACCCAAAGCTGTACAATAATAATAGTCTGTTATGGAATATGAAACTGATATAAACAGTGAACCCAGGAACATGTTTATAACACACATTAAAAGGATTTTATGATAATCAGGTATAGCTACATCCCAAGTCCGGTTTGCGATAACAATTCGCTGACACATCAATCACATCATTCCACTTACTTGCGTCACTCCAGCTTCTACGAGCGCCTCTATTTGATGAAGCAAAATTGGCTTGTTAGCAAACTCCACTAGCGGCTTTGGTCTACTCAATGTTAAGGGTCTGAGCCGGGTCCCATATCCACCCACGAGTATGAGAGCTC
>LGAG01000853.1:64899-79283 GCA_001278395.1 Lerema accius | reverse complement strand
CCTCCTACAAATGAGGCCGTCATTTACATACATACGCTATCATTTATGTTCAACATACTATAATATTATTTATGGTTATGTTATGAAAGTAGTAAATAGGGATGGTAGATGAGTTTAAAAGTTTGGTTGTCTATAGAAGTAATGCGTAGTGGTTTGTGTTATTTACGTTAATGTGTAAATTGCACGAGATATTCATTTGTGACTGAAGTATTCTGAAAAATTGGACAAGTGTGAGTTTGCTTATTAAGGTTTCTTTAAAAACTTTTTTTTGTTGTATCTACAAAGGAATTTAAATTTTATTTTACATTTTTACTAGGCCTTGTTTCTGATGCTTATTGATGAACGTGAAGCCTCCTTTATTGATTTGAACATTATTTATTCATATAGGTGTTAATGACGACCCTGTAGCCTAGTTGGTAGTGACCCTGCCTGCGAAGCGAGGGGTCTCGGGTTCGATTCCCGGCCGGGGCAGATATTTATGTGACAGATAAATGTTTGTTCTCGGATCATGGGTGTTAGTGATGTGTTATTAGTGTTGTCCATGCCACCCGCGACACAGGGAATCCTAGTGCGGGGGTATGAGTGTGTTAACGTTTATTTGTTTATTTATTTATTGAATGATAAACATTTAAATGTATTATTTGTTTTTTTTATTCTAGTAATTCGAGGTTACGAATCTCTTGCGAGTGCTAAAATATACGGCATAGCTGTATCTCTTGATTGTGTTGAAAGCTTGATTTATACATAGCTCAATAAGTAATCCATCAAGATAGACGCATCGATAGACGAATAATGAAGTTACAATATAACGCTTTAACTTTTTTCTATTGGCATATAAAACCCTAAAATTATCTAATAATATAAGAAAACATAATTTTTCATCGTTTACGCGGAAAGGAGCCGAAGCGAACGTTATTTGTTCCAGCTAAATAACGTCACGGCAAAGCTGGTGTTTATAATATTAATATGAACGCTGCAACGTTTGCACGATGAAAGTAATTCCGACAAAGGAACATTTCGCGGCTTCAAATTTCCCGGGAAGCGGAGTTAACATGATACATTGTAATAGCCCAAGTCCAGTGCTTCTGACTACTAAAAATGAATAATGGACGCTTCGCTGCGGTAAAAGCTTAAAAGTGCTATTGGCATGCCAAAAACGTCACTTTAATAAATAAATTCCTGTGACGCGCGCCATTTTTCACAATTTCATGAATTCACAGAAGCTCAACGTTTTAACGATACAATACTTACTTTATTTGATTTTAAATGAATTGTTCTCGCGAAATGCTTTCAGTTACATTGTTCGATTTCGGAGTACGGTTGCAAAATTACGTAGACACTGTACGGTTTATGTTTTATGAATGCTGGATTAATTGAAGCGTATTTGCGATGGTAAACAAGTCCAGTTAATCCTTATTGTTTACAATATATTAAATGCGAAAGTTCTGTGTTTTTCTCTTACCTATTTACAAACAAAATGTTAGGCTCGTTGAGATGAAATATATGGAAATACATAGTTTCAAGTTTGGCAAAGTATGTACATAGATTTTTAGTTTATATTATTTTAGAGATTTTCTGGTTAATAATTTATGATATTTGAAATAAATGAGTATTAGGTGTTTATGTAGTCATCAGTATTACCGAAGCGAAGCGAGAGCAGCTTGTTATGTATAAATATACCATATACCGTAGTACCGTAGCATCGTAGCTCGTGGCACTTGAGTAGCTAATTTATCGTTGGGTGCTGTCGTCGTATGAAAGGAAATTGGGATATAGTGAAATTTTGAGGTATATCTGTGCCTTGTAGAGTACGTTTCTATAATTGTTAATGTCATCGTCCAATAATAATTCAACACTGATTACTAGGAAATGGTGGTACACTTCACATTTCTAAACTGAAAAAAAATAGTCAAATTGGTTTTCAAGATAGTACACTCTCATTCTTCCCTGCCAAACGTGATTTCGCAAGAGACAACATAGATGTACGACTCGATAATTACTTACCTTTTACCTACAAAAAATGTCTACTCCAACTAAAAATTTGACTAAAGTCCTAGAATCTAGGATTTTAAGAACCACGTCATATCCTTAATTATTTGTATAAAATAATCAATTTGCATTAAAGTTAGTACCTACATAACTCTATACCTCGAAGGAACTGATAAACTATAGCTATAGTATAAACGTTTAAATTACACACATTCACATAACGATTTGCGTGGAGCGCCCCCTGGTAGGCACTGTCGGCTGCGTGCCCTCCGCGACGCTTGTTAGACGAGCGGTTGAGCACGAGGACCCTACAGTTAGCCTCCACCACTTCCTACATACTCCCTTTGACGAACTAAGCCATTCATATCTACGTACGTGAACTTCAGGAAATGCCGCGTGGAATATAGGCACTCTTTCTAGTAGCATATTTAAAGTCGTATGAACGACGGTATTTTGCACGTCGCACTAACGCGAGAATAGGTTTGCTTCCCTTTCTCCGCCTGCGAAGGAAGGAGGCATATTATGTATGTGACGTTAAGCTATATGTATATATTTTTATACCCGCTTATACATTAATTAATGCTCATTAAAATTTGTACTCTCGATTCTTTTATTTTACAACGATATTTTGACCCTCTTTCATGCAAGATGATCCATGGATCATTGTCACGGCTAAACTGAGGTAGCGGGGAGGTATTTTTGACAGCTGACATTAATGACATATAAGTCTGTTAACTTTACATCTCGTTTCACGTTTTTGAGCTGTTTAAGTGTTTAGTGTCCGCGATGATAAAAGTTTATCATCATAAGTTTGCTCAGGTTAAAGGTAATAATTATTTATTTCTTTGCATGTTACCAATCATTTATGACTTACTTCTGTAAAAAAAACAGGCGGAAATCAATAGCTTTTCATAATCCAACATTATAAAGCTATTCGCGGGTGAGACAAGTCTCTTAATCGACTAATTCTAAATCTAAAAGGATTTTCAATTGACTTTTTATACCAGCCCGCTCACTCCGAGCTAAATAGCTTTTAGATTGGAATTACTTTACTGCAGTAAATTTGAGGAATGCCTTATTCCTCGTGCTTTCAAAATCTAAATACAACACTTTAACATATTGTAAACGTTTTTTATCTTTCTGCTTCAAAACTCCATTCATTATTTAATACTTAAACGTGCATGCATCATCTTAAAAATGCAAATACAGGCTTTCCTCATAATCCGTGGCTAAAATTTATTTTCAACGAGATTTTAATAACGGATCTGATTTAGTACTAAGCCAAAACCGAATTTGAATAAAATTATTTAATTTTTAACAATGAAGTAGCGGTACTGAGCCCTAGTCTATGATATTGGAAACCGTCGCGACAAAACAATAATGGAAGCAGAAAACGAACCGGGAAAGGAATTGCAACGGAAGAACGAAATAACAATGGCGAGGTGCAAATTTTTTTCCGTTTCATTCGCGTCCTATTACCTTTGCCCCTTTGTACAATCGGACATTTTTTGTCCATTAGGTAATTTGCACTCAACTTTTAGCCACGTTGATGTAAGCCAGATGCCTATTGACTAGGCACTGAAAGGTTCTAGAATGTAATTCGTGCCACATCGTTGCCGGTGCGAATGAATGTTATCGAAGATCTTAAGCTGTTTTTATCTAAATGTACTGGGAAGAGGGTAATGTCTTGCGAGCGTTTGTATGTCCATTTTTCGGCATGCACTACAGACCAGAGTATCAAGGATTATGAAAATATTACTGCATACTCGTAAAACAGTAAAAAATAATTTTACCTGTCTATTAAGTAACTTCCTAACCAGCAAACTCTTGATTGGGTCGACCAGAATTGATCGCCTCAGCAGATGTTCTCGAGCCAAACGACGCCTCGTATCGTTTCAAAATCATTGCCGTTCCGCAAACAGAAGTTTTATGAAATTTTTCATTAACACCGATGTCAACTAACTCGTTATGTTTCTCCGGCTTTAATACCGTTAGCCGGAGTTTTCATTAGCACGTTCTACGCTTGCTTTTAGTGGCTCTAAAACTTTATTGTACAGATAGATTATATTGTTATTATTTTGCTCGCTGTCCAAATTGTTTTAAACCTTTCACGATTGCACACTTAGAAGTTTGTGCTTTATGATAATGCTTTTAATTTTATTTGGATCCAAATTATTAAAATGATTTCTTAAGAAGCACAAGTACCTACACGCACCAATATTAATACTACTTAGATGTTTGTTTTGCATACCGCGAAGGATTGGAATAGTTGCCTGCGTCGATGTTAACGTTCGATTATAATTTAGGTGTCTTCAATGCAAGAATAAATAGTCTTCTTGTATGTTACGCGCTTTACTAACTAAAACTATATAACCTCCTACCATCAAGTGGGATTACAAAAAATGTAAAAAAAGATTTCGTAAAAGAATGCAAACCAAATTGTTAATGAAACTCAAACTTCACCTGTCTTATAAACGGTATTGATGACATTGTTATAGGCCAAGACGTCTGATCTTAAATTCACGACATCAGGAACACTGGAAGGCTGTTTGCGACGTTGAATCTAATTATTCTCGGGTCTGTCAGTGAGGCTCGTAAACACGCGGATTTACGACTCTGCCGAGATTTCACGTGACATGACGACTTGCCGAGCTGGGAACCAACTGGAACTCGACTAATCTACACAAGAACGTCCTAGTTTCTTATTCTGTTACTACTTATGTAGTGACGAGCTGTTGCCCGCAGCTTTGCTTGCGGAAATTATAGTTTTGCGGTGATATTTACCCACTTAGGGGTTGATTTAAAAATATCGTTTCACCCCTTTCAACCATAAAACTAAAAACGAATTTGCAAACTGCTAGCTTTAAAATTTGGTTAATTTTCATACAAACTTTCATCCCTTATTTCACCCCCTTATGGGTTAATTTCCATTTTTTTTTAAATCCGCACTTCTTAGCTTAGTATCGAAAACTTAAATACTAATTTGCAAACTGTTTGCTTGTTTTTGTTTAATTTTCATACAAACTTTCATCCCCTATTTCCCTCCTTTAAAATATGAATTTCCAAAAATCCGTTCTTAGTGCTCCCCTACGCTTTATAAAGAACCTCTGTGCCAAGTTTCATGCTTCCAGGTCTATCGGCTGTAGCGTGTCTGTCAGTCAATCAACATTTTTATTAAGTATGATGATGATGAAGTAAGACAATCAGTACCTACTTCTAAGGTGATCTTTGATTTCTAAATTATTTACCTACATACATCAGTTAATTAAAAAATTTAAAGTCATTTATTCATATAGGTATTTATCAATGATACACTTATGCTCATTTTAGCGTCTACCCCCATTTCGTATAGGTGCTTTAATGTGTAGAAGAATGGGGAAAGTAACTCTCCCACACATCTTTTTAAAAAGTTGAGTAATGTCTTTATTTGAGTTTACGGCTTTTTCTGGTTTATATCTATAGTAGTTTCGTATCTATATCTACTTAAGTGGAAGACAATGACACTACTGATGCTCTTCCGGTGCCTTCTTGGATTAAATCTGAGTGCGTAAAATGAGATTGTTTATACAGCAATAGCGAGGATTGTTCATAGGTATTCTACAATTTACTACCTTGTGAGTAGAAAAATACTTTTTTTCAAGTGCAGATGGTAAAACCGTTAAAAATGACGTCCTTGAAAACCACGTTAGAACTTAATAGCTTTTCTTATGGTAGCTGTTATTCAATATTCTTCCTCATCTTCAGATGTACTACCTTCTCTAGATTGTACTGAATTGAATTTAATTCGTAGCATAAGAAATGATAAAAGGCTATGTGCGGTGAGGAATCTAATTATTCTCCGAGTCTGTCAGCGAGGGCCATAAACATGCAGATTTACGAGTCGCGCGAGATTTCACCAGACACTGTGACACGCTGAGCTGGGAATACCACTGGTAAGCAATAGAGTAAAACAGAAACCTGTTTACTGAGAAAGTACATAATGGAACCAATAGCTCCATGGTAGGTAGGTATCTGGTAAATCTAGTATTTATTCATCTACAATCCAGTCTTAAAGCCTAAATTAAAATGTTCAGAACAAGGTAGTCAACCTATGCTCCGAGGAGGCAAAGCTTCTATGCACGTTATTACTCGTGATTAATTAGAATTGCAATAATTATTAACTTTATTAGTTGATATAAATATTTTTGGTTTAATTACCGGAGTGGCGTGGTCACGCAGTGAAAAAACTTCTTTTTAATAAAGATTAGAAAAAAGGTGGTAAACTTAGATTACAAAAATGTGTGTTATCTCCTGTATTTTACGGAGGACATGGAATTACATATCGTAATTCGCAATCGTGATGTGTGTCTAAGTATTGTTTAATTGTTGCCTATAGTTGCAAGTAGTAGGTAATAACGTGGAATGTAATTGTCATAAAGCTCTTGCACAGAATCGTAAATACGAGATTTCCGCCGCAAGGATGTTAAATGGTATTGTTAGACGGAGAGGCACGACGTGTCGGCACGCCATGCTTACATGCGCCGTGACGGCTGTGTCACGTGCATTTCACTTGTAAAGTGCCGTCGCAATGTTATTAAAAGAAGTGTCGAGGATTCCAAACTTTTTGGAGGTGTACTCAACCTTCTTAACTATGGAGTTTATAAAACGATAAAATGGAATAAAAATAAAAAATTACATTATGAACAATAATAATTTACTTAATTTTAAATTGTCATTATCCAATTGTGTTCAGTAGTAAAAGTAAGGAGTATTCGTAAGTTTCCTAGTGAGGGTTGTTAATGCCGCTATAGATAAAAGACGGCAACAATAAATCGGGTTGATTTGTAGTAGAACTCCATTTATATCAGATTGATCAACGGCGTAAACCGTAGCCCATTAATTATGGCGTTAGGTCATTAACCACTAACTATAACATTAATCCAGTTAGAGCAAAAGAAGCCACGTAACAAGTGGTGCATAAATTAAAATTAACGTCAGCGACACTTTGAGGGGCTTATGACACTTCACAGCTTGCCCTTCGCTGTTAGTTACAAATGCTCAAGTGACACACTGACCTTAAGTAACTTCAGTCAGCTGACTGTATCCATTCGGAGGAACGCGCATGCGCGGTGAGCCTACATGTAGGGAGTCTAAAATGTATTGCTTTTCCGGGGATAGTCCTTTCAGTGAATGCTATTTTAGTACGTACTTGTAACTTAGGAAGGATAGAGACGAAACAAAGGTAAATTAAGCATATTAGTATTATAAAAATTACTTGTAATTACGTCCATGCACATATTGATATATATGCATATATTGCTGTAATTTTTTTTTATAGGCGTCATAATTATTTAGTCGTAGATTATATTCGCCAATATTGTTTAGCACAGTAAAATATCATCACTCTCTTTTGTACTGACTAACTATATAAGAATGAAAGTTCAAATTATTTAGTTGGTCTTAAGAACAAACAGATCATTTAACAGATATCAGAAATATAAAAATAAATAAGATACTAAAATAAATTAAACCATATAACATTAAGGTTAGTTATTACGAGTATTTTATCAGAATCTGATCCTATGGTAGTTACTTATGTCTTGATATTAATACATTAAATAACAGAAAAAAAATTGTTCCAGTTGAAATAATGAACACGCATACATAAAAAATATTAAGGTCTCAATTCTATATTCACTTGCCTTGATGACCATTTCAGAGATGAATAATTAATTTGAAGGGTTGTAGCGAGGAGCTATTGTTAAGTTGGATGCTGTGGGTTGGCAAACTTCGCGTTCTCCAAGTTAGCAATTAATTTTGGGATCCCATAGTGAAGTATGCTCTCAGGTAATTCGTGAGATTAGGCCTTTGTATATTGCTCTATACTGCAGTGTTACAGTATTTTAGTACGTTCAGTTTCAAATGAGAAGTAACGTTATTTAATTTTTTTAAAAGATGTGCGGGCGGAGTTTCTTTCCCCTTTCTTCTCCTCCATATTAAAGCACCTTTACGAAACGGGGGTAGACACAAATAAATTGACGTGCATAAGTGTATCTTTGATACCTAAATGAATAAATGATTTTTGATTTTGGTTTTAATTATTTTTCAATTTAAAGTAAATGTCACAAAATGGCATGTTTTATAAATAGATACAGAAAATCACACGAGTCTATAATTGATTGTTTGACGTATTAATAATTGGTCGAATTCGACCACACAGTGGAGCCTCTAGTAAAAATGAACGTGTGTTTTCGCGGCGCGGCGCGATGACTTATTTACAGTATCAATAAAGCCGTAAGACGTGATACAGAACCTAACGCAGGGTAGAAATTAAATGTATGCGTAAGTGTAAAGGGTATAAAGAGGTAATATCCTAGTAAAGTTCGCGATAGTTAACACCCTGAGGTCCGTGAGGGAAGGATCTCGCCGCTGCCGCTCGGCTGGCTCGGCAGTAGTCGCAGGACGGCGCGCGCGAGCGGACGGCTCCGTACGACTCCGGACGACTTCGCGAGTGTAGTGAGTGACTGTGACGACCCGACTTGATATTTTGGTGAGTTTGTTTTGGTTAGTTTTTATTAAGTTTTTTTTTGTAATAATTTTTTTTTATATGGTAAAATGTATGCTGGAATTTAACATTTAGTACTTACTTATAATTCATTAATTTAAATATTATGTGGTACTATGGATGGACAATGGATGCCAGTATAATGATAATTTATCATTAATCTGTATAATGAATTGGTATTCCAAAAAAATATGCCTAATGCTTATTGTATGCTACATTATACCTACCCACTATTAACGTAATCCGCCATTTATTTAAATATCAAAAATTTTCAGTTCAACTTTGAGTTTTTTTTCCAATTACCCTCATGGCAAATTCGAGGATAGCTGAATATAACTTTTTATTAAAAGTTTTGGGTTTCTTTCCTTAAATGTGCTCATCACCTTCACGATGGTTAATTACCGTCTCGTTCGTAGTCCTCGTGTTCTCGAGCCGAGTATGCTCATAATATATCTGTTTTTTTTTCTATAATACCACAATCCATAAAAATGTTTTATTGGTAATTGAATTATTGGCCGTAGCAATTGAATTTATTTTATTTAAAACGTAATATTGATTAGGATATAACTTTTCCTGACATCTATGTTTAGCTTAGCAGACTTGCACTTTTTGGAACATTATGAAAATTTACAGGTTTCTAACAACATTATCTCCAGTTTGGATACAGTACTTATTATTATCTTATTGGTCCATAGCGATGGATCACGCCACGGTAAGATGGATGGATATGATGGTATTTCAGTGGAACCATATTGGTCTACAACAACATCAGCAGAATGCCAAACATGTCAAATTATTATGCCAAGACAATTTGAATTCGATATCAGCATATTTATGAATTAGCAGAATTGGTAAGGAATTATCGTCAACATGAGTCAGAATAAATTACTACTTCAGATGTATCAAAAATAAACTCGATGCCATGCCGGCAAAAAATGCGCATTTATTCTATTTAAAATTAAGTCAAACGTGAAAGTCAAAGTCAGTCAAAAATAGAGGTCAAAGTCAAAAGTCAAATAAGAAAACCTTACTTAACGAAAGTCATGCCATTATCCCTAATCTTTAATGCGAAACTTCACTGTATTTCGACATAATTAATCCCAAAACGCTACGTCGTTTAAAAATTTCCGTATCTATAGCAAAATACTCGAGTAGTTGAAGAATTTCGCTAAAGACTGTTGCTAGGCGTATCCCTGTCCGTCTCTTTATTTGGGGGCCGAGAGAAAACTTTATTTTGTTTTACTTCGCGAAATCAAATATTTCTTCTGATTGGTTGCCTTTTTATTATCCCTCGACAGAGACTCACCCAATTTTTATGGTTCTTCACGAAAATGTAAGAACATTCTGGAACCAGAGATATTTTCCTGCAAAAAGGTACAACAAAAACGAATTCTCTTTTTGAATATTAATAAGGTATACATTACGATAACATACGTAAGATTTAGTATGCCTATGTTTATTAAGTATTCGTGTAATTTTCTTAAGCTCTCATGAATATTATAATTTATTGATTTTTATGTTTGTCGGAACATAGGGCAAAACGCAATAAATTCTTCAAAACTTATTTCACTTACAATGAAGACGAATCCAATGATACCTCACATGTTGAAACCTGTTAAGACCTTGGTACTTGTAGGGCTTACCAAAAAAATTATATATCAACTCTTGAGAAGTATTACCACATTAGTGTAATACTTCACCGTGTTGTTACTTTCCTGGCGCAATTGGGTAAAAAAGAACGCTTAAATTAAATGATACCCCTTCTTATCAGTGATATCTGTATAATCCTATACTACAACAATGTTTCCTACCAGACAAACTGCCCAGTTATTAAAGAAGTTTAAGATAAAGGAGCGGCGTACAAATAGTAATACAAAAGAACATTGTGTCAACATGTCACCGACAACTGTAGACTACAGCGGAAGATACTATTGTATAAAGGCGCCCCCTCATTGGGACCAATCGCCTGTATCGTAATACCTGCCTAGATTGCCTTGTCCGCTAGCTTTGATAGTGACAAGATAATAGATTTTTATTAGTCGTTTTTATTTTCTATTTTTGAACTTTAAACTATACCACATTAAATATTCTACGGGTATTTTAGGAGTTTTCCTACGAATAAGAAGATTACATATTTTGTTAATTTATAAACTTTCAGGGAAGCATTATATTTTCTTAACATCTCATTGAATACTTTTTCCTTTACTATGCCTTGCTTTCGACAAAATAATTAATAAATAAATAATAAATATATAATTGTCACTCTAAATCCCGATAAAAAAAATTGCAACACTTGATACATACCCTTTAAAAATATCTTCCTCCGGCTTGCCGCAGAAGGTAAAAATTGTGTAAAAGACGCCGATATTCAGCTATTTCGTTGGAAAGGTACACGATACCCACTCATTCTTATCAGGTTTTCAAACTTTATTTCCGTCGTAACGAAGCGAAATTGATTCTTTGGAGGTAACAAATCATGTTTAGATAGACGACTCAGTTACCTACGCTAACAGTAACCAAGTTTTTCTCAAACGTTTTTCAATTCGTTGGATCTTTTAAGCGACTCAAAACATTTTTATCTCAATACTCGTATCTGCTAGTGCTTTAGATCTCTTTAGATCAAAGAGATTTTTATACATTCACTTTTGAAAGTTTTAATTTTTGTGCTGCTTCATATAAAACCGTTAAAACTTTCAAGATTAATTTTGCGTTAAATTTGCCTAGATCTAAAGCAATATAAGTTTGATTAAAGCGAATTTCTTTTTCGTATCATGTTGTTTCTAACCATTCGCTTATTTTGAGGCTGATATTTATTTTAGTTTAGCAAAACCTAGATCCCAGAGTAAGATTGAATATGCTTGATGAATATTTAAAATTACGATGAAAAAATTTTTCATTGTCCATTTAGATGTGTCGTCAATAGATCAAAAAATAAAACGAAAAAAATACATCGGGCCAGGGGTACAGTTTTACTAAGAATTTATTATGTTCCCACGGTATAAAGAGATAAGGTAGGGACTGAAGTAAAATAAGGGCTACTACACACTAGTATTTTGTATTAAAGATTATATAATTTCGTAGCGTACAGGTAGCATACCTACTTATAAAGTAACTAACCAAGCTATCTGCTCGCCACTCTCAGAGGCCGAGCTACCTCGGCCACTTCAATGTATAGTCGCGCACTCAACTGAATTTAAAGTGCCATGAAAATTTTTATACTTTAATTTTTTATTAATATTATTTTCTATACGATTTTTATATTTATTAGAAAACAATGTTTTTTGCTGCATATTTATTCATATTATATTTATTATTATATATACGAGTATTTCTATCTGTTTCACTAGTGTGGTAATTTATACATACCTACTACATACGTCTACCTATAATAGGTATAAGACATTATACAACGTTCGTGAAATAGACCCAAAGTGTGACTGATGATTTTGGCCGAAATAAATCATCTTATTTAGCATAGTGGTCGTTACAAGACTAGTGGTCGTTTGTTCAATTGCTCACTCTTTCCTTAAAAATCCATAACAAAATTGTCATAAAAATGCGAGAATTACCTGCGTGTAGTTTTATAGGGCTCATATTTCACACGTTTTATTTAGCGCGGTAAAAATGGTACCTTACTACAATAACGACAATATAAAATGCAGCTACATCCCTAACCGTTGGGAAAATGCTCTTTTTCTTTAGTTTTTGACACACTTGTTGCGGTCTCTGTTGTACGTAGGTACTCTGTGCGGTAAGAGCACTTAAGGCACGTGCATACTGGAGAGAGGGAACACAATGCAGTCGACTTTATTGCAATAAATTCTATCACATTTATATTGATATAAATAGTAAATTAGATTGAAGTAAAGTACTTATTACATGTTGAGGTTTATGTTATTCGGATACTTAGTTTTTTTGTTATTTTTTTTTTTATTGCAAATTTTTTACTATTCCTTTTTTATGGAAAGGAAGTGCACAAAGCTTAATTTTATAGCCACTGTAGTGTTACTCTCATCATTCTTAGTACTTAATCCATGTTTCCGAGATAGCGCTGTAATGTATTCTATAGAATTATAATGCTGATACCATCGATCTTTATCCAGACATAATGAGTTAATGGTCAAATTTCGACCACAAAGCGGATCCTCAAGTAATAATAGAAGCACATTAAAGCAGTTGTTCATGACTGTATCGGCCAGGTACACAATGTAACCTAAGTACTTAGTTTACTACGTAAGAGCCCGGAAGTTCCACAACTTGCTCCTTCTATGGAGATTGTATTAGAAAGCAGGTGCATGTTTGAAGAATCGATTAAATCGACGTCTTGCATCGACTTAAAGGTGTGATGTAACAATTATTAACCGACTCTTAAAAAAATTAAATTAACATAAAATTTCCATATTTTCACTTGTCTGTCTGTTTATCTGATAAGTTTTCATATCCTAGTGGGGCCGATTTGACATTTGGCAAAAAACTATACCTATAGTTCTAATCCAGTGGAAGGCCATTTAATAGTTTCATTTAATGACGTCACATAACCTTTAATGGCGGACAATTATGATGCTTCTAACGATACCTCATTTGTTAAATTTTGTCAGCTAGATCCGATGTTAGGCGGAAATATAATATGAACATTCATACATCCAAATCACAGTCATAACGCCCTGTAATCGTGTAAAAATCGTTTCAAAGTGGTGATAAATAGCTGTAAAAAGTTGGTGAAAAGCCTTTAAAACGTTTTTGTCGTTGGTGATACAACAATTGCATCATAAACAACGGCCGCTGTACTGAGTTAAGTCCTCAGCAAATTCCCACCGCTAATGGCTAGTTTGTTGCATCTCCTGTTAGTTGTGAGCTTCGCATTTCATGGCTATTCCTGTACTTTTCACAGCTATTCCTGTACTTTTCACGGCTATTTCTGTACCACTTTACGGCTATTTTTGTTCATTAGTGCTGATAAATGGTGAAGGATTAAGTCCTGGTTTAATACTAATCGGATTGTGTGAATACGGCTCTGTTTATGAACACTCAAATTTTTCAACAAGGGCTACGCATATCTACGCATTTAGAAAAACAAAATCACATTTTAATGGTGGAGGGGAGTGCCATGTTAAACTTTATATCTATTGACAATTCATTTGATGACTGTAGATTGTGAAAGATAACTGAACATAAATAAACGCTTGAAAAACTACCTTCTTAAAAAGAATCTTAATTTATCAATAGGCAACATTTATGATATCATCGCCTCTCAATAAATGCCTACAACAAACTATCCCAACCAGAAGTTCCAGGGGCCCCTCAAAACATCAGCTTAGCTCAGCTATGCCCCAAATTATACCTTCATTTATAACTAATAGGGCCAAAGGAGAAATAGAAGCAACGCTCCTTTTTTGTTGACCTTTGAATACAAAAACATTACAACCCGTGTCCACGGCTTTGACGAAGAAGGCCGCTCGATTCAGTAACTTCATTGGGAGCTGAAGTAGGTTTGCGGAAATGCCAGCGGCGGACACTTGACCTTTCTCGCTCAATAGACACGCCTGCCGTACACCACCCGATCGTATATAAATAAACAACTGATTATTTTGCTGACGTTACTAAATTGGTTAAATGCAGCGATAAACGTTACTTTGTATGGTATGGAAGGGTCTGAGGTAGAATTCCGCGCCTCTAAATTTTAAAAAGCTATTGCATTAAGAGAGTTTTCGGTTGAAAGATTATTATTATTCGTTATGCCAAAATATAAACATATAACTCGTTCGTTATCGGTGACTGATAGTTGTGAATGTAAACATTAATTTTATTTAATACTGATAAAGTGGCCTTTCGTCTGGTGTGTGTGTTTGAC
>LGAG01000853.1:0-54951 GCA_001278395.1 Lerema accius | reverse complement strand
AACTTAATGTCTGACAAGTTTTTTTTTAAATCGTATTCCAAAACGTACCTAAGTCGTAATCATAACATAGTGTTGTTGTATATTTTAAACTTTATTACTAACTTTCGTCATATTTTTAATTTAAAATATCAAAAACGCTTTAATTTATATTCAGCCAGCATATAAAAATGGCTCCAGTCCAGTATTTCCGGAGTACACCCTGAACATAATTTATAGAAAGCAATTTAGTCCCATCTTACTTTCATGTGGAATGTGTCCTATGGCAGAGCTTTTGTTAACAATATTTTTATAGCCTTAACCATAAAAATACTACGATTTTTATTTATTTTATTTCACTGTATTTGTTATTTACAATGTTGCAATTCTGAGTCGATATCGGTTTTTATATTATTCGTATTAAAAAGTTATTTAATAACAGTTTACGTATTAATATTATACTCGTATAGGTAATAAATTCCTCTAGTACTTAATCCAAGACTCCGGTAGAACAAGGAAAAATTAATAACAAATAACTTAAAATATTACATCAAAAAGTATTCTCATTTACTTTCTCATATCCTCATGAATCAAACAAAACCATAACTTGTTACTTCCGCTCCTGAACTTAGTTATCTTCGAACTTTGCGAAGCTTTTGAACATGCATCGTACGCCATAAATAAGGGCCATACAACAAGAAACACGCCACTATTAATCCCTGATTCGCCGCACAATGGACAGAAAGGCAGCAGCTGACGATAGTGCGGCGTTTTCCGTAACAGGGGCGGGAAATGGTGCGTAAACCAAACCCTATCGCCCACTAAACGATGACGTACGGAATTCTCACCCTCTTTCATGAGGAACTGAGCGGAGATTTAAGTCGCAACATCGCTTCAATATTCACTGGAATGAAAAATCTCATCCATCCTTCGAAGTTTCATCGTAAGTTTCGTTAAGAATATGGAAGTCACATTACAAGTTACCGTTAGATTTCGTTTATAAATACATAAAACATGCATTTCTGCAAAGTTAAGTTACCTACGCTTACTGTTTATATCTTTGTAAATTCGTAAACAAGTGTGATTATTTTATAAAAACGATATTCTATTGATTATAAAAATCAGAACGCGTTCAATGTATTTTGGTGAAAACATCAATTAATGGTACATCACAATTTTAAAGTAGGTATATCTTTCAGTGAACGAAATGACACATTAGTCTCCATTCAATTACGCTTATTAACACACTGTCCTACAACATAAGCTGCTGATTGAAATTCGTGTACAAATGTTACTAAATAATGAACACTTCATTAATCCGGCACATCGCAGTTTACTCGTCATTACACAGTTGCTTGCTAATTGCAAATTTAATCATCACTGCTAATTACTATAGCGCAAATGTGCTGATCAGATTTATTTCATCCAGCGACTTTGACATGTTTCCGTGAATTACAGATTTTAAAACGTTTCAAATTATGAAATGGGATGAGTAAAATTCCATCATTTGTGATGGATCTATACGTTAAAATTATAAGGCTTTACTTATTTTTGTTATATTTTCATGATTAAAATAATTTATGACACCATACACATTACATAATTTTAATTACATAAGAAGGCTAGCTATAATTCGGTATCTCAACAAAAGCCTCAGCTACGCATTCCAATTGTGATCCTACACCATTCATGATCTTTCTTAAATTCACCACAAACATTTATTTACATCGGTACAGCCGTTTAGGAAGAGTTCAGAAACACATATACGTCAACGTTTCCGTTCTTGCTTAGATATATAGGATTTATAAACAGCATTTAACCGCAAAACGCATTTCCGACAAACCGGAAGCACTCACCAAGTAAATTTCAATTAGATTAGTAATCTAATACTACTAATACTAATTAATTGGTAATCATTGGAGTTAATTAAAGGGCCGGAATTGATGTTAATGTTTTGTATGCGTACGTATAGGTAATAGGTATACATTTTGTATGTGTATGTTTATATGTTATATGTCCTATTCTTTGACATGATCTACAGTCCAAAGGGTTTGAGTGTCTTACGTGACGGGCTAAGGATGGCCTAGAATATAAAATAGAATATATCTTTGAGCCCACAGTACATTAATTCCTTACCGTTATATATGTAAATAGTTCTAATCTGTGCACGGGTCCCGAGCCATTACGGAGGTATGCTTTCAGGAGGGTTGTTATCTAGAACCTCTCCCGGCGTTATCCTGTGTGCTATGCTCCATGTCGACTAATAACTCATTGATCCCTTCCAAGATGACAGCTACCTTCGTGCTAATACTGCTAATCTTGTTTTTATGGTTTGTTAGGTTCACGGTATGTTCTTGGTAGGGTTTGGGTAATATTAGGTTGTTCTCTGTTGAATAATGAATTAACTTTTAGGTCATTTGCAATTTAATCTGTAGCCCTTAGAAAATCAAGTCATTTAATCATTTGTGTTTACTTAAATCTCAAGCTCTGTGGCAGTTTCTTCAAAGATAATATTAACATTTCGTCAACTACAAAGTTGTGTTATTATATTTTGTATTGTTATAAAAATACTGTTCATTTCGATACTCTGAATGGTATCAACTTTTCACCTACTCAATGAAGGTTGCAAATCGATTTAACTCAGAAAACCTTTTTCCTTTTTGCTATCGCAGTTTTATTAATTGATCCGATATCATTAATCTCTCTCGCTCGCTTTGCTCCCAGAATGATGCTAAATCACCTTTTATAAGTAAACAGTCTTTCATGCAATTACTTCTAACAAAAATGCTTTAGACATCAAAGAAATTTAGAATTAAAATGGAAGATATTTGTTTAAAATATCGTTGTGTACTTATCTAAATGGTAGCCTTAATTATTTTCAATTTAAATCAGAATTTTTGATATGGTTTACACTTAGAAAATATTTACGTAATTAAAAAATACTTACGTGAACAGAAAATTAAAAGGCTAATTACGTATTTAGTTCTGAAACAATGCCTCAACACAATTAAATAGATGTAGTAGGAACGTGTAATTAAGAGAAGAGCAACATTTCTCGGTAAAATAAACTAAATCCTAATTTGAAGATACAACGTTTTTGTCCTAATTACGTCCATGGGCAGTAAATTCTAAACAATTAGGAGCACATAGTTTATGAAAATATACGCAGCCTTATTTGTATTCCGCAGTCATCGTAGGCCCGAGAGGAAATCCACAGGACTTAAAATTCATGGGCTGGCGGGACGAAGTATACTTTCTATAAGCAGAGTAGGTATCAGTCATCCGAGTGTGTCCTCAGGGACGCAAGTTATTAAGGAAGGAGAGGATGCTCATAAATACGGCTTAGAAAATTAAAGGCTGTCCGAAACCACGGCCATTGTGCGATGGTAATATCGAGATATAATGTTCTCCCATTATTGCCGGGACGAGGTTCAAATTTAGATGGCGCTCTAGAAAAATGATGCGATCAAGGAGTTGTTGTTCATTTTCCTCGGAAGGTAATTTATAAAGTTGGAAGAAATTAAGAAAGTTTAAAAAGGAAGATAATTAAGATTGATAACTGATGGTAACTAGTTTTAAAGTTGCTGTAATTCAGATCGTTAATAATCAAGGAACTGAATAACGGGGTTTGCTGGTAATGATTTAAAGATATTTTAATGTTTTTATAGGAAGTATGAGATAATGAGTATGATAGTAGAGGCATAACCGACACATTACGTGAAAAAAAAACAGAATAGTAGGAGTAAGTCTGTTGCTGCTTTTCCAATAACTAGAATATAACAATTTATTTTCGTGTATAATAAAAGGAAATACATAAATAACAACAAAGCTTCTTGCTACAAATTGTCTCCAGCACTTCAGTGCATAATGGCCAAAATACGATATTCCACGGAAGGCATTGTGGGTTGTTCATAAGCCTTGACATATTGTCGGTACTTTAATTCACTACAGTAACGAACTTGAGGTTTGTTTGTAAAGTGCTATAACTTTACACAGCCAGAGCAATCAGAAAATGAGCTGAAGTCTAGAAATTAAAGGCTTACATACATGTTTTTATGTGTTTGCAGTTAAATCTCCAACGCAGCAATATCTAAAATGGTCAAAAAATTTATCGTGTTGGGGAAAAAATTGAAAGCCGACCCATTCGTTATAAAAATTGTACGCGGTTCACTAAAGCTATTTTCTGTCTACAGATTTTATTTACGTCTACAATCGCCAGTGTTTAGAAGAGTAAAAGTAGGAACCGACCAGTAAAAACGATGGTGGGGAATTGCCGCTATTTGAAAATATTTTGATCACTTAGGGTAAATACTGAATCTTTACATGATGAAAATCGCTTTTAAATAAACCCACATCTTCGGCTTGTTATAAGTTGATACAGACAACCCAATACAAAAGCAAACCATGGCGATTTATACGGAGCTCGTATATCAGCTGCAAAGTTGCTGATACTTCGATTGCTGTACATCATGAGTACGCGCTAAGTTATTTGCTCTTTCTGAACTTTGTTATTGTACAAGCGACTCAATTGCAACATGATAGAGCCTAAAGTATCCTGGACGCTTCTAAACAGAACGTGGAACGTTTGGGAGAAAACAAGGCATACGTGCGGAAAGCAAACGAGCGACACGGCCCGCATCATTTGTCAATCTCCAGTAATTCGTCCGTTTCTCTCTGACGTCAGCTATAATACGGTTACCCCCTATTTGTCCTTGTATGTAAGGCATGTTCAAATTAACAGCGGAACTTCGCAATGGACGGATGTTTAGTTTATTACCGGAATTAGTTCTGCAGTTATTTGATACAATTCTTCCCACGATTTATTTTACCCTTTTAAGTGATCTAGAATTTCAAGTTGATTTGTTTTGATCTTCGTTTGATAGTGATCTGATTCGCTTAGTATTTCATTAATTGGAAATCAAGGAAAGCTTTAAACGATAATATTACTCAAACAATTTATATTAGTTTCCAGTTTATTTTTAAAATTCATTCAATTATTAAGCTTCGCAGAGTTTTCCACCCACATATTTTTAGGTTCTGTCATTTATTTTTGTACGAGTCATGATCTAAAGAAATTTGTTATAGAAAATAACAAAGGAAACAAAATTATGTTACAAGGCACGTAATTTGAAATAGACATAGTAATAATATAGCAAAAAATAGACGTCATTGTTGTGTAACATTGAAAAAACATCTAAACTTTATCGTAACCTAATCAAATCGGTATGTACTTGTTAAGTGATTTAATTTTGATATAAGTAATTAGTTAGACTACCTATTTATGACTTTAGTAGATACATTTGTTGTGTAATCTTTTCGAAAATATGACCCAACTACATGTTTAACTTAAGGAAATATTACTAATAAGTATAAGTAGTTGTTTATCATGAACACTTTCAATTTATTCAACACTAGACGTCGCCCGCGACTTCGCCCGCAGAAGATTAGTTTAAAAAATATAGGATTCATCCCAAGGGAACCTATAATCGGAATAAAATCTATCCTATGTCCTATTCCCGGATGCAAACTATCTGTGTGCCAAGTTTCAGCTTAATCCGTTCAAACGGTTAGAACGTGAAGGAGGGACAAACATCTAAATATCCAAACATCTTTACAAACATTCACATTTATAATATTAGTAGGATTAACACTAAATTCTATGAAACCGAAAAATTGTTCAGTAGCGACATAACAACGACAGGTCATTTACGTTGTCAATATCACTTTGAGACGGGGGCGGAAATGTAATGATAAGGATTTGTTCAATGTTAGCGTTTTGATATTATTGATGATAGACAGCAGGCGTGGAAATGTAGAAAAGATAATGAATATTGTACAGGCTTCTAAATTATTTATTCTGACAATCGTTTAGACACCTACTTAATTGTTTAGAGCATTTATGTACGATGTTTGTTTATGTTATGATGACCCTGAAATGAATTTAGTACGATTACAGTACTTTAATTTCATTTAAAAAGCGTAATAATCAGACTTTAGGTATGTCTTTCAGAGGTAGTCTTTGTCTAGAGAAATAAATGTTTGTAATTGTTTCACGAAAGTAACAAGATATGAATATGTCGTTTGAGACTCGAATGCTATTATTAAAAGGGACTGAAGTGCAAACCACTAGGCTATTGACTTAGGATCATTAAATCATAGTATAACAGAATTTATAGGTACCTACCGAGTTTATAATTTATTCAGGTTAGGGTTCCTAACGGGAATGATTCAATTTGATTAATGATCATTAGGTACTCTAGAACACAATTATATTCAATTCAAACATAAAATATTTGGATAAAATTATTTTAATGATAATGAAAACACATTATTATCAAAGAATTAATAGAATAACAAGAAATCCAGGCGAATTTTACTTGTTGTTTTACGTCCTTATAACAGTACCCTTCTTTTGCGGTAGTTGGCTTATACATAATACCTTGTCTTTTAAGAATTTCATGGAACTAGAACCATTATTTTGTGTTTATTACAAATGATCATATTTTTCCGCGTATCCATGCCAATTTCAAACGATGGCTATCTTGGCACTGCTCGCAGTTTCATTAGAAGAATTGACCTAACCTTTGTTTCCAGTACAAGTCAGAAAAAAACAAAACAACATCCCATACAGTTTTCGTGGAACAATCGGACAATTACGATTTTCCTCATACGATTCCAATTTTTGTACACCATTTTCTTGGACATAGTCCTCTATGAAATCGTTTTGATTTCGAGTAATAGTATAGGAACGTAATAAAATATTGGAGGATTACACTACGAGTATAAACTTATATCTGCAAGAATACCACGACAATTTACCTATAAGGAAGTATTTGAGCCTAAGTTAGCCTTTTTTAAAGTTAGAAATATTGCTTAAAGTCGTCTAAGCCAGGTCAGTTTTTAAACAGGTTGAAGCTTGAGCATAATTGATTGGCTTAAAATCCAGGACATGTTACAATCTTTACCTTTCTCTTGTTTATTAAAAATTAAAGTACTATAACAATAATAACGATCTACACCGTAAACTAGATACCTACTAATATCTATCGAGAATCTAATAAGTATTAAAATCCGGGCAAACAAAAGCTATTCCATCTAGGTTGCGTCAATATTCAATTGCTTTCAGACAAATAATGCAGATAATAGAGCCTTTGTTGTATAATAAATCCATATCTGGGTATATTCAGCTCCCGAGCAAGTGGCGATTAATATACTGAGCGACTCTTGTTGGTTTGACGATGTCATTGTCGCTTCGGATGACGAATTATTGTGAATACTGGAAACCGCCCTCGCTTCATATTTCGTTTTCGCTTTAGAGAATGCTGCAAATATTTTGAAGGAGTACTTTAAATTGACCAAGAACATAATTTCCTAACTGATTGAAAGAAAAAGAGAAATATTCTAAAGATGTTATGATAAATATGGTACCCATGACAATAAGAAAGATATCGCCTACCATTTTCTACTGATAAGGGTCTTTAATATGGACGGATATAGTGAAACTATTTCAGATTCAGAATTTTCTACAGAAGTCTAAAATTGTATTGCATATTCAACAATAATTGTCACTGGAGTGTAAAAGAATAAAAAAGGTCTGTAACAGCATGTTAAGGCAATAAAATTGTCGAACATGTCTTTTCTAGGCAGATATGGCGTAAAATGGAGAGATATACGGCCCGCTTTACTCGTAAAAATACACTAAATTTTCTATGTCCAATACTCGGAAGTTCATATCAATATCACTTATTTTAAACAAACGAATTTAAACCTTTAGTAACTAACAGTAAAGCCTTTTATTTGTAACTTACTAGCGTTTAATGAGGTTGTAATATTATTGTACCCAGAAATATTTAAAACTAGTATTGACTACGACGTTTACCAAATAGTTACCCACTTGCTTAAATCAACATAATTATTGTATCTTTTCTCTCGTCTTCTGTAACTAAGTTCTGTACGGAAAATTTTCATAATAGGTAGAATCATTTCGTTCCGTTTCACTACAATTTGATCAAATCGCCTTTGATCCGTGTCGAATTGGATCTCTAATAATTGTACAAGATGTGAATCAATTTGCCGGATTGCGGCCGAATGTGGCCAATAAACCGCCCTCATAAAGGCTTTGCAACTCCTATTCCGGATTAGAGGTACGCTTAGAACCTGCGTGGTAATTTCATTATTAGACCTTTTTGTTACTATTGCCAGTTATATAATTCCGACGACATGGCTATTATTGAGATATCAAAGTAGACCTCGACTTGTTAGTGTGGTTAGAAAAGGATATTATCGTTAATTAACTTTAAATATAATATCAGTAGGTAATATTATGTACAAGTTTCGAAAGCTATGAGAATGAAGAAACAATAACATTGTCTTGTTATGAATATACTGAAACACCTCGTCATTTTATGACAGAAATCTTTTTCACTTCTTTGGGTAATCTTAAGTATAGGAAAGATGTATTTCAACTTAGTAAAGTTCATAAGCTTGGTAAAGGCCATTAACGAACAAGAATGTAAAACAGACAATGCGAGGGTAGATTCTGCGAACGCTTTTATGGTATTACTTATAAATAATAGAAAGACATGATGCATAGACTTGATTGATTAATTATTTAGTTACGTAAAGAATAATAATATTTTAAGTTTTAACACGTTCACTGCTAAGCAAGGTCTTTTAGGCCTGGTTGCTGTCTCTCCGCCAGTGCGGGGGCCAAAATCGTGTTCTTTCACTCAGTGCGGGAGCTGTAACTTCGCTTGTACTTAAGGTACAAAAGAGATAACTATACAGTTCAACTTCTATTTCAAAACATAGATCAACGGTTTTTAAAAATATGTACCAGGCTTGCCCGACCTGGTTCGCACTGAACTAATCTAACATTCATTCAGTGCGGGCACCAGGCCTTGGAACCAAGGCCTGGTATCCGCATAGAATGAATCGCGGCGCAGGCGGAGAGCATAGTGCTGCCAGTTGCCATGCGGATATCGCCATTGCGCGCCTGTTTTATGGAAGCCGGCCACAATAACTCGTTGATAACTAAGTTTCTTTAGACTTCGTATACGTATTATAATGTACGTACATAGAAATTAAAATCACATGATCACATCAATAAGATAATAACAATAACGACTTAATATTGATAATTATCTTCTATATATATATAAATTTATATTTAAATACGTTAATATATATGGTGAATATATAGACTCACCCAAACATTGCTAAATGCCCCCGGAACATTGCTTAGATATATAGAATACCTAAATTAAACAGTCAAAATAACAAATATTTTGTTTTCTTTAAATATCCACGTGTAGACAGGCGAGTAAATAAGTGTAAAGAGGTCTAAATAGCAATGCCATTTGCTTGGTTTGAATTCATTAATCGATAAAAATATTTTCAACATCGTAACATCACTAATCAATGATGTTTTCTGTGCGTTACCAGGCCTGACAGACCTGACATTTCATTCCTCCAGTGCGTTACCAGGCCTAAGCGGCCTTGCCGTTTATTTTCTCGAAAAATGACCCTTATCTTTATCAGATCCCCAGGCTAAGCAAGTATAAGGTAGATACATTCCTTAACTACAATCTAGTGCAAGTAAATTTCAAATAGCCCTTAATTTTACGATTTTATTCAAGTTTTTAAAAAGAAGGTGTCACCAGGTCGAAGAGGCCTGGGTCGCACTAGAAAAGAGACAGCTTCCAGGCCTCATCGACCTAGTGCCGCACGGGGGGAAAATACATGAAATTGAGCCCCGCAGTGAACGTGTATAAAATCCTAATGAGGATGACATGACATTCAAATTCACAGAACCCGAAAACAATAAAGTGGTCAAGTCAAGTGGTATTCCTAGTAATAAGGTTGGATGATGATTGTAAGAATAGACGGATAAATTGGGTACGTCGAACTTTATTGGAGCTTCTCAGGTTATTGAAGATGTCTTTTGTGCCCTTCGAGCTTTTGTTAGCCATACTTTGCTGGGAATGGTTATCGTGTATAATTTTATTAGAATTGAAAAAAAATGAAACTAAATTTTTCTTTAATAGAAGAAATTCTTTATGTAATTGATGTTTGAAATTTTAGGGCTAAGACTTCGAAAGATGAAGTAGACGACAATTATGTAACAATCATTGTGACTGTCCACGGCTTAAATGGCGTTCCTAGTAATTTTACTTGAATTAATGCCTTACCGGACAGTACTATTGGACACAATGTGAAAGGAATTCGAAGTGTGGAAGTTTGATAACCAATGAAAAGAGGAAATACAAGATATAATATAAGAAAACTAAACAGATATCATGCGCCATCAAAAGAATTTATAAATACAATCTAATGCCATGTTCCAGACAGCATAAATAAGTTGAAAATGGATTTATTTACAGATTGCCATTTATAAGTATCAAGCCAAGTTCGCCAAAGAACCTTTTTCGAGGTAACGGGCTGTGAATCCTCCCGGGGCTGAACCCGGATTGTTTCAGTATCCGGTGAACAAGAAACTCAGCTCAGCAGAAAATCGTTGGCAATGTTTTAATGGATTCGGATATTGAGTGGATTTGATTCCCACATTTTGCTTTCCTGTATTCTAAAATGCTAATTTAATTTATGGCGGAGTCTGATAACCACATTTGGAATTTACATTCAATTTTCATTGGTGTTAATTCAAAAGTAAACTTTTTACTTACGATTTTGTTCTCTTCTTCTAAAACTCTAAAATATTAAGGTATTTAACACGCGGATAAATTTTTCATTATTTTTCGAAGGTTAATATATCAGAAATCGTATATTTAGTTTATTTTACAATTTCATCTAGTCTTATAGGTACATTTTACAATTACATATAAATTATACACGTATTATTCTTATACTTGTACCTACATCTTGCATAACATTTTATATTTTCAAACCTGGCGAATTTCTCCATAAGACGGTAACTGATATAGCTAAATTGGCCAATAATTTAAATTTAGAAGCTATCATAAATGGAGCTTTACTCCAATATTTCAAGCAAATTCGACATCGACTTACTGGATAGATGTTCGAAATGGAGCCACTAATTCCCAAATTTCACTAGTTAATAACAGTTAGAGCTACTTGACGCTCAGCTGAGCTGGTCTTAATGGATTAGTTTGAATGTTCGATTGGTTCTAAATCCGGAGCACATAAAAGTTTTGCATTCTCGCTCATTTAGAATCTCCGTAGAGATTTGTGACGAATATCTGATTGAGGTGATCATAACAAGAATTTACTCTACGGTGTTTATTTATATTCTTCTATTCCTTGTATTGTAGGCACTGGACATTATGACTATAGTAGAACAAACAGCCTTCTAAGGAATATTCTATCATTCTGTATACATTCCAGGATTGCTGTAAACTTCCCTCTGTGGGAGATCAATGGCTTTTCTTCCATTGACTCTCAGATCTATACCATTTAAACACTTCTGAAAACGAGATAAGTAATGATAGATAGATATATAGGGATGTAGTGGCCGCATTAGAGGAAGCAAAAGAAATGTCCGTAATAGCTTATTCAGAATAGTTAATGATATCACAAGTTTGTAATACGTACCTACATCAAAATGATTAACAGTTAGTATAGTAACGTAACTTTAAGTGATGGATCGAACAGCTGACTCATTTCCTTCAAAGACATTTTAAGCCCCGCCGTCATGTACTCGCAGCTTCCTTAAATTTATATTTAAAAGATTTTTCCGTTCGCTGGATTTAAAAAGGTCACGTAGAACTCCGCACCTTGCTTTAGTAGGTCAGTGGGAAATCCACTCGAGAGCCGTCGTCGCCAAGTTAGGCTAACTAAGTTTGGCGTCAGCTACTCGATTCAACCTGAGATTTTACAAGCACTATGAACAGGGATGGGAACTTCAAGATATTTTAAGCCTTTCTCCTGAAGTTCCTACGTCTTGAAGACACTTGGAACAAAAACGCGCATGGGGATATATCCAATAGTGCAAGCCATTTTTTGAACGAAAATTTGTAGTAAATTCTTACAATTTATGAATATTGCTTTACTACGGAATACTATACACCTTTAATTTTTTTACCTATCTCTGCTCGGCATTAAAAAAATATACATTTATACATATAGTGTATGGACTTAACATGGACTATTCATAGCTTTGTTACATTTAGTAAATCTTTGCAACATAGACGCAAGTAAGTAATAGGTGTACTCCAACGAAAATGCAACAGAGAATTCAATGTGCTGAAGCGATGTTGTAATTGCTTTCTCTTGGGTTGGCTAACATGTCTCAGCTTTCAGAATACTATTAGTGTTAAATGGTGACTCGAGAACTTCCTCAGGTGCGTTGTTAAATCAGCGACATCTATCGGAGGAAGTAATTCTAAATAAATTTATTTAGATTATTCAAAATCTGATTATGAGTCGTATATTAATTTCTTACTATCTTTCACATTTTCAACTAATCCTACTAATATTATAAATGCGAATGTTTGTATGTATGTTTGTACCTCTTTCACGATAAAACTACTGGATGGATTTTGATGAAACTTTACAGTGATATAGGTGATACATCAGAATAACACATAGGCTACAGTTTGTAGTCATTTTATGTAATTTTGGTCGCAATATAACGATAAATGTCAATTAAGCCAGAAAAAAATCTGCCCTCTGAGAGCGACCTTGGCGTGCGCTGACTAAACCATTGAAGTTACACAAAAACGAAGTACTGCAGGATTGTTTGTCTTGAATAGTTCTAAATAAAAGTCCGCGACAGCATATGTCTCCCTTTTATGTGGAAGCCACTATAACCAAAAATATAAACCATAAATTTAATTAAATTGGATTCTGTTTTACAATGCACATTATGGTATATAAATTTCACACTCTATCAAAATCAATACGTTTGTCACTTTAAGTATTTAATGTAGATTAACTTTGTCTTTTACAGTAAGTAATTTGGCCGAACAGTTTAAAAGTTATCACGATATGATTGACTTGAATGAAGCGTTTAGAGCGTTTCAAAAACGCGTACCGGCGCACGGCGCGAAGTTGCAATGTGATGCAATATGCAATGGTCGTTATTGTGTTCTCTAAGTATTTTTGGCAAATTGACATTTATCCCAAAGCAATATAGTTTAACGTACCTATAACTTTATTATAACAATAACATTATTATTTCAATTAGTGTATCCTACTAATATTATAACGTTTGTAAAGATGTTTGGACGTTTGTACCTATATTGGGATGTTTGTCCCTCCTTCACGCTCTAACCGTTGAACAGATTAAGCTGAAACTTGATACACAGATAGGTTGCATCCAGGACATAGGATACATTTTATCCCGATTATAGGTTCCCTTAGGATAAATCCCAAATTTTTTAAAACTACTCTTCTGCGGGCGAAGCCGCGGGCGTCGTCTAGTATACCTATATTAGTAGGACATTCTGAGTTACAAAATTTCTTAGAAAGTTGTAATTTGAACGAAATATCTTTACAAACTGTCAAAAACTCCCTTCTAAAACCGCATTTAATTTATAAAACGGTGAATAGCACAATTCTCGAAATTCGCAACAACGTAAAATACGAGTATTTCTCAAAATATATTTATTTTAAGTTACTCGTATAGTAGTGTGATAAAAGTAATTTGCGTACTAGATTTGTTCTTTGAGCTAAATAACAAGGCACATAGCACAGTCAAGACAGAAACGGAATTAGCAATGATCAATTATTTACAGCAACCGCTCGAGAACAATAGGTGGCACGAAGCGAAGCTATTAAAAGCCATTAACTGCCATTAAATGGACTGTCTACACTATACCATTTAGTGTATACGGACTTTAAGATAGACTAAGAAAATTCTTCTCAATTTCCAGCAATATGGTGCAAAAATATACCTAATATAGTAGCTGAATAACAATTAAAGACAAAAATGCGCGGAAATAATCAATTCTCCTACTACTACTCTACTACATAGTTTCACAAACGTAAGACACAATTTTGTAAATATCTTTACATTGCTGTTTCTAAGATGTACGGAGGAGATTTTTTCCCATCTTCTTCTCCAACATGTTAAGGACTGCGTGACATCACTTTACATTAGTTATAATTGAGCGAACCGAAAGCGAACGCTTCTGTGTGGTACTCGAAGTAAATAAAAAAAACTTCGGTAGACCACGGAAAATGCGAAATGAAACATTTGTGGTCAGCATTCAATTACACAGCATAATGAGAAAACACTGCGAGCGTGTTTTTTTCTGGTCAGTGAAGCGGTTTGTAAAACAACCACCAACACAAATATTCCAGTTCGTGCCCACTGTATCAGAAAGTCATATGAGGCGAGTCGCTTAAGTTATGAGAGGCAGCGAATTTATAACACACCTGTATGTTTTTGTGCCAATATTTCATACTTTGTGGCTTAGACTTCAATTCAACCGATGAAGCATTTGCAATGAGAATCAGGTGGTTTGTCTTACGGTTAGTACATTTACTATTGAACGAATTCCATTATATATTTTTGGAATAGTTGACAAAAACCATATGAAATCTAATTTGGAAACATTAGTTGGTTTGCGTCGATTTTAAGTGATCCACGAAGTTAAGCAAAAGTATTTGAATTTCATTAGTTTTGTTTCGCCACAAATGTATTTGACACAAAGACGACAAGTAAAGCCAAAAGATATAAATTGTATCACAAACTTTTACCTCTAACGCACATTTGACTCCATCCCTAGGTAAGACCGAAGATCGAACTTTGAACGTACATTCCTCCGCTTCATCTTATCCTTTAAGCCATTCCCAACTCAGTCGCCGAACTATTCGTCCGAATAACTGATATGAGACGAAGTTTGAATTGCAAAACTACACCGGAATTCGCCTACTTCAGGCGAACTGAGCATTTTACATGCATCGAGTGCATTCAAACGTCAATGATATGTGAAGTTCTTTTGTTAGGTGCGACCAGTGTTGCCGTAGATCTCGGTTCAACGACGGCAAACTTCTCGCATTCGGTTTGAACAACTTTGAAAATATAAGATTTGAAATAGATTTAACGTTTGATATTTAAATTCTACTCTTACTAGTATCATGACAACCGTTCTATAGACCCGAAAGATAGATAGATACAGAGGTGTAGTAAGATACATGTAAAGAGACCCGATTACTTTGGGCACGATTAAGGACATTTTAACTATAGTTACTTTTTCAAAAGAAAGTCATAATTATATTTATATCAAACAGCTCAAACAAAGACAATAAATATAGATTTACTTGAAAATCCCTGGAATCCTAAAACATAAACTATCAACGATAGTCCACAACCTATTAATCAAAACTCGATTGAACAGTTAACACTTATCAACGTCATTATTGGAATGATCTTGGCGGAAAGGACAGTGAGCGTGAATCATTTGTATTAATTATCCGAGAGATTCGGTTTGATCGTCCAAGCAAGGAATAATGAACCTAAACGTTTATACCTTAATGATGAATTCGAAATACTCAGTCACTGTAAAACGATAGCAGATTAAAATCCAGGTCGTAATTAGAAGGCTTTCGAATCTGACACAATTTAGTTAAAGCGAAATGATAGTCCAAGTACCCAGTTATATAAAGTAGTTAGTATTATTCATGCTGGCAGAATTAATTTAATGGTAATAGTCCGATCTACTCATATAAGATTGTATCTACAAAACTGACGTGCCTTTTATATCTATTTCTTGCCTCATACAATTTATATATGACATTAAATAGATAATTGAAGATATTATAATCTATTGATATGATGGGCTGGTTTGTATAAACTAATTCAAATTTGGAACTATAACACTAAATAGTTCAATTCCAATTAACAAACATTATCAAAATTTCATTAACAATTCATGTCAAGTAATAGAGTATTAACGAAAGTTAGCACAGTATTCGTAATGAGGTTGTTCCTCTTAATATTCGAAGGAGGCGTTATATTGAGGGGTTCGACATTAAAATTTTCCACTATTTCGATAATGGTTACCTCAATTACATAGATAATGGGTTTGGGAAACGTCATCTGTTAATACTTACCTACCTTTAACCAACAGTTTTCCTAGTAAGAACTGTTACATCACTCTGCCAATTCCGTAAAATATTTAATCTAACAACCTTGCAATGTTGAGATCGGGTTTTCTTTCAAAGATATAAAGGCGACAGGTAACACGTTAGACAAGTGTGAATAGACAGTCTTAATTTTTTTTATTATTTAAAGGAATTCTAAGGTAAGCAGAGTTACGATTCTCATCAAACACCTTATTAAATTCTAACATTAGCGACATTAACTTTTTAATTTAGTATATTATCACTCAGTCACGTAATATACTTCAGAAAGTTTGAAACATTACCTCATTATAATTCATACCTCTATTAATAGGTATTTCATTTATAGGTATGCCGATATTAATGCTGTGAATAACTGCTGATATTAGCCTGAAATAGATTCCTGAAGCAATATAGCTGTATCCATGGAAGTTTGTGGGTTGTTGATCTTGTCGACTGTTTTGGTACTATCTTGTTGTTGTTATTATACATGAGTTAAATTTAGCTACAGTCATTTCATATGTACATGTGTATTTACTCTCGGACATAAGTTTCGCTGTACTGATTAGTCGCTGTTAACGTATACCATCTTGTGATGTATATAACTTGTACCATCAGCGCTAAATTCAAATGATAATAAAACTTAAAGAAGCAATTGTGTCAATACTGATATCTCTACCATCTATAAAATATCCACATATACCTACATTTATCCGTATAGTACAAATGCACAGGACGATAACAGATACAAAAAAATCCGGACTCGTTTTGGGTTTCGATACTAAACTTTATTAAAATTATGAACGTTTCGTAGTAAGAAGTAAAATGGAAATGAAACTAGCTTTAAGTTTAAACACAGATTTATTTGAAGCAAATCTGTGCTAGAAGAATGTCATTAAGACATTACTTTTGTTCTTTGCTCAAATAATTGTAATCAGATGGATAGGTTCGAAAACGTTTGACTTTTCTCATTAGAGCAATAGTGATTACAGATGCTTTGTGGCAAGCTGCACGTTTTACATTGCCTCAAGCCGAATAATTGGTCTTGCAACGAAATTGCTATGTCTCCCACGTAGGTACTTTGTGTTCGGCTCAACTTTCAAAGTTCAGAGACTTGTCATACTATCGACACGTTGGTGGTGAATAGAACTATGCTTAAGACACCTATGAGAACGATAACGGCAAATTGTTATGCAGCTCATAATTATTACTTATGTACTAATCTCTTTCCTAAAACAATAATATAATTTTGTAATTTGGCATTTTTAGCATCGTTTTAACTTTACTGTAATATACACATCTATCCATCCATATCAACAAAAAGTACAATAAAAGTAGTCCCTATATAATAATTATATTTTAGTTTGAAGTCAATGTTCCACCGTGGTTCCACCAATACGAAACCGTTTAAGGGTGAATCCAGCTCAAACTTGGCCCGAATTAATTTAGTTTCTCATCAGCCATCCTCAGACATTAATCGTTAACTTTCCAGCTTAAAGACAATTTGCTAAGTCTGATGAACCGAGACCAGCGTTCCCGACTTACGGGGACCTGGTGAGAGACCGATTTGAAATGCTAATGCCACTCGAATTCCATTCCAGATTACGACCCTCAGTTCCTCAGTTAATAGTAACATTCGCTGTTACTGCCGACAATGGACCCCGCGTTGAATAAATAAGCATTGGAAGCGTGGAACAGGCAATGTTTTTGAATATTCGCACGGCGCAAGGTCTTGGATGTCTGTTCCTCCCTGAAATATAAATAACACGAGTAGGGCTGCTATTCGTCCAGGTTTCCCCGAATTTGTTCTACTTTAGGAGCTATCCGGTCAGCGACCCAACGGGATTTTCAAAAGGCGGCCAGCAAAAGTCTGATATTTTTGGTATCCGAGAAATACAAACAATTCATGTTTTAGCGGAGTCCGATGTTTTAGTCTATTTTTTTATTATTTTTTTTAGGTATCCGGGGAAAAACTAAGATTCGCCTGTATCTCCGGAGTTTGTGAATGTTTTATGCAGGGACAGTGTAATTTAAGTGATGACAGCCCTAAACCCGGACGGAGTTACCTGTAAAGATAATGTACAGATGTGGGTCGTCCATCCTTGATGCTGCTACCTTTTCTTTGTGTAGGATGCTTGTAATATTTAGTTTTCTTAATGTTATTCGTGAGTTCTCGGTTCATGTGACTTAAAACTACGATGGCCTTTGTGTTGTCAGTCAGTTCATTATATTTCTAGCCTTAAAGCGATACCTCTTAAATTTTGAAACCGATAAATTATTGATTGAATGGGCTTAGGTAACGACATCCATTTAAATTAGACTTACTTTTAAAGTGGCGCATGAAAATGCAGTTTCAATCTTTTTATATGATGGAGTAATACAATAACATAAAGTTATAGTACAATTTGAAAGCTAGTAGTAAGTAGATATGTACCAAAAATCAATTGCTAATTGAATGTAGAAAGCTGGCGAGATTTATTGTAAACTAACCAACTCCCCAACCTTCATAAAATTTGTAAGTACATTGCAATGATGCATATTCCTAAGACCGCTTTCTAATAAATTGTATTTCCAGTTTAACTTCGCCTTCGTTATCGCTAGGCTTGTTCGTAGGCGTCTCGAAGTATGTTTACTGAATACATAAAACAGAACCTTGTACTGCCTATTATTTTTAATTTTCCTCTACGCATTGATGGGTTTCGTAACGAGTACCTAACTTATAGGTTTCGACATTCTGTTTCATAGATTTCTTGTGAGTAAAGCGAGGTCTTGTCGTTAATCTGGAATACAATGCTATTTTTATACTTATATTTGTAGTCTGGTTCGAGACAATGGCAGCATCAATTCCGATAAACACTGTCAGTAACGGGTAATGTCATGGTTTTCTTAGAAAATTTGCAATTGATTTACTCAGGTACACTAGTTTTCTTTAAGCTCAATATCCAGTGACAGTCAATTCACTAGAGAATAATATGGATACCAAAAATCTCGAATGAAAAATAATAAAACCAAATCTTAAAGTCGCAGATAGTTATGGAAATGTTTTCAAAGCATCGTTACGAATCAAAATTCTCATTCAATAACAGATAGCTGTTTCATTTAACAGCAATTTGACCTATTAATAATGTTTAACAAATTCCTAAATTGAAAGACACGGCAATCAACAAAACAGCGATCGAGTAAATTGTCTCCGATTAAATTTCTCCGAAGATACCGAAAGACTTCAGTCTATCAATTAACCTTTCGACTGAAGCTAACGCAAATCCCTCGAATTTTAAACAAAGACATTGTCGACATCAGACGACGTTGTTTACAGCGAACATCTCGATGTTGAAGGGAATAAATTACTCCTTAAAGCGATTTGTTTACGCTCGTGTAACTTTATCGAAAATAGAGTTCGAGTCGCGTTAGTTAAAGATATTATCACTGGGACTGGAGTAATCTATGCTGCTGAAGAAACAGTGCAGATAGCTGCGCTGTCGAAATACCTTAACCTTCGATTGAATTTCATTCTTCTTCATTTTACATTGACATTTCATCACATTTATGTAGATTACAGTCAAAGCGAAGCTACGATGGATGGGGCTCTTTGTGGACAAGGATGGATGAGCCTGTCAAATCTGCGCCTAGAACGGTTCACGTTATTAGGCACTTGACACGACATACGACACTAACGACATCTTCACGCAATGAGCGCAGTACGTGACCGTGATTTATTATGTAGATGAATTGAATGATTGCTATAAAATGAATAAAAGCGTCGTCTTTGGACTAACAGTTGGGTTACAATACCTATAAGCTACCATAATCTCTTTGCTTTGAGTTCCAATATCAAAGTATGTTTATTATATTTAGGCTATACTTTTAAGGTTCATTTTCCCTCATCATCTGCAGCGAGCTCGCTGGAAGCATTGAACTTGTCCGTTAACCGTGATTGATCGAGGACTTAACGGATCGAACATCGCTAATCCCTTAAGTATTTCGTTAAATAAAATATGGTTATTATCAAGTAAAACGGCTATAAAACTCGTGGTTTCTGTTGATTCATCAATCTTTGCTGATTTTATTGTTATTTAAACGGTACCGTCAGTTTTAATTTGCAATGTTAATTATTTATTGGAAAAGATTATAACCAATTTAAGAGTCACTTTTTATGTGGATATTTCAGTAAGTGAGTGGCAAAGAAATGGATAAATATACATACTCTTCATAAAACATTACCCTTCTTCTGGTGTACTCGGGTAAAGAACCTAGTCCCAGCCTATTCTTCTACGTGGCGCAGTACATGTTTCATAACCTGGCAATAACGAAGAAAGAAGTTTCTGTAGTCTTAAAACTTTAGGATCGATTCTGGCACAGGAAATTGGACTGTGTTATAATTGCTACAGGATCAATTCGGTTTGCTCTGTCGGACGGCAACCCTTCGAATGGTTTAACGTGAAAACATAATTAAGGCGCACGAAGTTCGCAACTTTAATCGAATTACGAACTGTTGCAAGATTACTGGGACTCGCGGTTTTACTATTGGATACGTTTACTTGCGTGGAAATAATTCTCGTAACTAAATTTATACTGCTAACTCACGTAGAATTGATTCCACGAACTTTGCACAGTAGACTAATTAATGCTTCAACTTGTTGACAATACATTATTATCTTTAGCAATTACTTCATCATCTTACTCCCTTTATTTACAATTTCCTTAAAATTGTAAAGGCGCGCAAGCTAATATTGTCTATATTCTAAGTTTTTATAATAAGTTAACTTTAGTAGTGCACCAAGGAAAAGCGCAGTATTTCGATATGATTTTACGTGAACTAATTCGAAATATCGTCGTTGTTAGAAACTATGTAATCCGCAGAATCAGCTAAGTGACAATTAACTTACCGCTTGGAGAACTGAGTACTATTGTCTAAAGCCTTTAAAACAAGTAAACATGAGTTCAGTTAACTAGTGAACTGAATAGAATGTCGGGGTTTTGTTAGCTTAAATATTTTTACTGTTAGCGTAACTAACAAAGATTGGTATTATAGAGAGAAGGTATTGACAGCTGATAAGATAATAAAAAGTAAACATTAGAGTTTATATTTAACACTTTTAAGCTATTGGTACACGTGGTAATTACGAGCACGAAGACTTTCTACTGTTGAGCAATTGCTACCCAATAGCTTACAACAAACACGTCGGAATAGATTATTTAATGACTTAGCTTGCTTATTGCTAGCAAATGTAAACTATCGTTTAGTATGCTAATTTTTACATGCTAATGAGCATGCTCTTTTGTATGCAAGTGTGTATCTTTAAACATACAAACGCAAGTACGCACTGCGTCATTTATAACGGTTATCTGCTACTCCATATTCCGTAGCTCGCTACAATTCCATAGGTCTAGCACGTCAATATGTCACCGTCCTGTCGTATCGGATTAAATATCGCCGGAATTTTATTGCTTAACGAGAGGATATTGAAGAGAAAAATTTCCATGCAAATAATTTGGAATATGGACCCTATCGTGTCGAACATCATTAATATTCCATATCTGTCATGAGGCGGAGCATGAGGCGTGACGGTGGAACAACGCAGGTGGATATTAAATACTGAAGAATCGATGAAAAACAGATGATACTTTGTGTCCATGGATAATGGACGGTGATTACAGGTCTTGCTGGTAATTAAAGATTATTTAGGTACGTTGATGAATACGTAGCTTAAGGAATATATAAAAGCTGTTTATTACCAATAATCTAAATCTACGTGTTGTAATCTGGCAGTGCTATACTACAGCATATTAATATCTTTTTTATGTTGACAAGGTGAAATAAAATATTTTATCTCTTTTAAATTATAGTCTATGACCACTAAGGAAGTGTGTCAAATAAAAATCCAAACAATTTTCTTTAAACAGTTTCAACGCAGGTTCTACACTGATTTTGAATCACGACCTAGTGTCTTCGTAAGGCGCAATAAAATCGACATATTTTACCAGCGTACAGGAAACCTCTAGAGCCTGAACTTTTCCCATCAGCCGGAGAATTTTTCTCAAACTTGGAACTTTATCTTGATAAGCGATATTTTAAAAACAATTTACGGCAGATACCGGTTGGGGATCGTAGGGGCTTAAGTGATAATTTTACTTCTTGTTCCTACTTATTTTTAAATTTTGAGGTTGTTTTAACAAGTTATCTGGGTCGTTTTTTGGTTCATTAAAGTCTAAACAAATGAGTTTATGTTTTGATTGAGCTTGCTAACTAAATGATCTGCTACCAATATATGTAATCGTAACATCATGATTGAATACTCTCAGTATTCTATTTAACCTTTCAAATTTCTGGAGGCTTGAGTCTTGCTTTTTTAAGTCAGTAAATGGTTTTAAACAAAATTTTTTGTAAACTTTGTTTTTTAAAATTTCAGACAAGCTAGAGATAATGATTATTCACACAGGGCGTGCTACACATGTTTGTGAAAAATTTACATATTTTCTCGTTCGAAGAATTTGTATGAGAGTAAATTCACCGAATATTTTTTTAGGCGCGGATCGTACCGATTTATTTGAAATTTAATCTGAGCCACACGATACACATGAAAAGATTCTGCCTGATGGAATTTTTAAGTAATTAGTATTAACATAACAGAATTGGAATTAGAAATAAGGAGAAAAGAAACAAAATTGAAACAAAGACTAATAAATTAAGCTGATTGGTTCGACTTAACATGAGTGTTTATCGGCAAACATTTTGTTTTTATTTATTAGAATTTAAGTAGGTAAGCATAAAGAGTACCTATCGAAGTACACGTATCAATGTGAAATAATTATTTATAGAAGTATAAGCAACTAAATCTGAATGTCCACTTCACAAAGAATTAAAGCCGCTAAGAGTAGGTAATTTATTACAACACTCCATTATTTTGAGATGTCTAAATTGTAAGCAGTCCGAAGTGATCTTGCACCGCAAACATTTCCCACGTCTGTTTTCTGATACGCTCATATCTTGTTGTAATTAATTTTAGTTGTTCTCACGGCTGTTCCTACACATAACGCACGATTCCCTCTCGCCGACGTCAAACCTCCTCTATCTGGTGTTCCCAGTTGGCAACGGAATACTGATTGCCGGCTCGTCCCACTCGGCGCTAATCAATCATACATAATCCAATATTTGTCTTCTCGCCTGTAATCGAAGCCTGATTAATGTTTCCCCAAGTCATAAAATAGATTGCTGTAGAAACTTACTGCGTACCATGCACATTAGTATTGGCTAGATTTTAGTTTGCTAGAAACAGTGTTCCTGCATCAACAGTAAATAAAATCAAAACGTTCTGTCCCACAGAAAAGATATTAGTATTGGATAGTTTTTATCAGAATTACATCTAAATTAGTCAACTGTCCTTTGAAGTATTAACTAATTCTCCAATAGCCATTTCCTGGATCCATTCCAGGCAACGTTACAATATAACACATCAGCTGATTAACAGTTTACTCAACTGTTCTGATAGTTACAGCTTATCCTACAACTGTGAAAGCACTTTGTTGTTGTAATGATCATTTTGGCACAAATTAATGACATTTGGGTCACATTAGCAGCTTAATGGCGTCGTAATAGCATTTTATTAGCAATAATAAAGAAAAATATATTTTACTTAATGACTTAGTCGAATCTATGTAATTTAGGATGATATAGCCTGAGGCAATGACCTAGCTGTATAGTATTTGCAGACGAACAGTCAGCAGCTATGTGATAAATTCTCAACGGTGTTTAAAAATAAAGAATTCCTCGTTCTGTACTTTAATTTTGTCGGTCTATTGATTCAAGCAGTTTGTTGTATGGCAGGGTTCCAGTTAGTGTTTTATTAAGTAGATCTTGTTGAGACATTTTAATATTATTGCGAACGTTTCAAAGTTATTGTGTCATGATCCGTAACGCCAGCAAGGAATTAAAGTGTAAATACAATTAAATTTTGAAACATAAGCCATTAAAACGTAACTCGCTCCAAACTTTGGGCATAAAATTAAACAATGTCAGTGTATAATTAATTTCTTTTTTGTTTCAGATTAAATACGCGGAATGGGGCATAAATCACGGGTGGATTGAATAACGGGTCCATGTGAAGGAAAGGCATGATTTAAAAAAAATAATGTTAAGAAAAGGGTCGGGTCTTGGGTCATCGTTTACTCGGACGACGGTACTCATGAATATGACATCAGTGGTCGGAGCTTGACGCAACTGAGTACAATGTGATATATTATTCGTCGTCGGTGATCTGTCACGGCGGAAGCGGAGTCGCGAATGGCCACGTTTTTCGGTAGTGCGTTCTCACCTGAGGGGCCTGATTGAGTATGCATGAAGTTTTCGATACGATTTATTAGGGATTCGCGAACGATTTTAGGTTGCGGGAAATATTGACTACCGAATATTTTGTATGATACTATAAGTTTGTAGTTTAGCGGGTAATCTTGTGAAAAATTCCTTTTTTTGCCCTGTTGAAATTAACAACCGAATCTGTAGCTTGGTTTTGTTCCCGAAAAGTAATGAAAAAGTGATCGTGACCTCGTTAATTGTACGTGTGTTCCGTTATAGTGAAAATAAAAAAAAATGAGATAGTACGTATTCATCATGCGTCGACGTCCCTTGCCATCGGTTCGCGAAGAAGGACAAAGCAGCACCACGTGCCATTGGCGTAGTTTATGCGAGAATGAGTGGGCTATATACGCATTGGTGGCGTCTGTGGGAGCGTTGACGTACGCCAACAGTTTAAATGGCGAGTTCGTGCATGACGACATCCCTGCCATCGTGACGAATGCTGACGTCACCGGAGCGAACCCTGTCGTCAGGCTTTTCAAAAATGACTTCTGGGGCACGCCGATGTCAGACCCGAATAGCCACAAGTCGTATCGGCCACTCACTACCCTGTCATTTCGGTAAGTGCTCTTTTGTTTTCAAGACTTGTTACTTAAGAAAAATGTAAGTATTAAAATATACCGACATTTCTGCTTGCCTCTACATTTAAACCGGGATCAAAACTTGAGTTTGTGTTATTTTTCTCGACATAATTTTTGCGCCTTAACCTAAATTTTGGTTTTGTTGACTATGACTTTAACTCTTGTGACACAAACATTTCTACCACTATACTATTACATAATACTCATATATATTATACAGATACGATATTATTATCTTTATTCTTCCCCTACGATTAATCACTCTCTTAATTTGCCGTCTATAGCTAGATGTGTACGACACTTGCCTCTGAGATTTTAGATGAAAGCATTTCTAGAATAAATTAGAGCCTCGTTACCCTCTTCACCTTAAAGAGTAATTTAATTTAAAGACATCTTTCATAAGAGCGCTGCATATTTCGACATCAAACGAGATGTGATTTTTATTCATGTCTCCAAAGAGCAACGCATAAAATCATCGAAATGATATGTAAATATTTATCCGGCTCCTAACTTTCAGTAATATGGTCTGAGTGGATGTTAACCGGCAAATGATGGATGTTGTCATCTAGTAAGAGAGTGCTCGATCATGTCGTATTTTTATATTGTCCGGGTCGTACGATTTCGGAGCGACCCTCACAAATCATGTGATCCTGTTTTCTTGGTGTTAAACAAACGTCGATGTCGTTTTGGAACGGTAATAGCCGAAGGAATGGGACCTGTTAGCTTGATAGATAGTGTCGCTGGATTTGAGATTGCGCTATTGGTAACAGTTGGAAATAATTCACGTTTTTCTCTTTCCTTTTTCAAGTTATTTTAGCAAGGTCGCGTCCATCGACGAATGCCGAGACCATTCGTTTCTTAGTAGTACTGGACTTGTTGTGAACGTTGAAGTATTTTATTTTGAAGTCGACTAAATGTTTCAGATTACTCACATATTTTCTCCATTTACTAGACATTATAGCTCAATATTAGTTTATTTTTTATGAAAATATGCTTATGTCTTTAGTTGATTTATTTTTATTAATAAAAGTATCTATCAAATTATCAGCTACTTAAGTCATTGAAAAAATAAGTACCTACTTAGAGAAATGACACTTACGGAATTTTATTAATATCAGTGTGAAATGTTGATGTAGATTATGAAAATAATATAACAAATTAACAATAAACGAAAAAACACTATCGTAAAGAAATCACTGATTCAATATGGCCCACTTTTTGCGCATTATAACTATCAAATTCGCTTTTGTGTACCCCTCGCTATGATCGGTTATATTAGACGGGAATGAAACATTTGGTTGACGGCTCGTCAAACGTCGTTGAAACTTCGACTCTATTATAATAGAAGAGAGTCTATGTAAATCAAAATCGGATGTAACATAACGTTGGCGTCATGTATTAAGGATTTTTTGCGTACCGTAGAGAGGAAATGGGACGTGTGATATGTAGATTCAGATATCTTTTTGTTGGTTTCAGATAATAAGGGGTGCGGCGATGTGAATAGACCGAGAACCGATTTGTTATTATTCCTCCCCACATCAGCATGTTCTTGTTGGTTTTGTATCAAATAATAATATTCTAATATTATGTCGATTCGAATGTTTGTCTCGTTTCTGTTTTATTGGATCTTCGTATTGCGCGGAATGTATTACTAAAGTTAGTGTTACCACGTGCTAAGTATCGACAAACTTTACTACTGGTATATTGTTAGTATGGTCGTGTGATACACCTTTAGATTTCCTCCATTTCTTAAGGTTTTTTGACTTTTTGGGTTGTTTCCAATCGTCCTGCACCCCAAAATATTTGAGGTTGCGCAGACGTGCGCATAAAAAGCAAAAGAAAATATTAAAATTTTAAATAATATTATTCATACCTCACGACCTCAAACATTTCAAATGTGTTGTAAGGAATTTTCATCTCCGTCAGCTTCCGTAATCAATTCCTTTTTACTCAGAATCTGTGGTAAAAATGCACTGACCTGTTCCAAGATGACAGGCTAGCTTTCCTTTGACGTACTTTCTTTGAAAGTGATAATAATCTAAGCAATTGTAGGACTTGTCTGACGGGTAATGAAAGCATAAGTTTGCAATTTCAAAAATGCATCTTTCTTTGTAGTCTAATTGCGTCGAGCTTAATCTCAAACTATAATTGGCACGAGCTGTCTTTTAATATCATAGGGTACGTCCCGTAGCTAATCGATAATTAAATATTAATATTATTCGTGTATTATAAGAGGGATTTGGTCCAATGACCTTGATGGTAGCTACAGGTTAATTAGCGGTATCATCTGTTAATCTTCCGGTCAGATTATATAGATTGGCGGATATTGTTCCGCAGTAATATCTAATATATAAGTATACTAGACGATGCCCGCGGCTCCGCCCGCGGAAAAGTCGATAAACAAAATATTGATTTTATCCCAAGGGAACCTATAATCGGGATAAAATGTATCCTATGTCCTATTCCTGGATGCAACCTATCTGTGTACCAAGTTTCAGCTTAATCCGTCCAGCGGTTAGACCGTGAAGGAGGGACAAACATCCAAACATCCAAATATCCAAACATCCAAACATCCAAACATCCAAACATCCAAACATCATTACAAACTTTCACATTTATAATATTAGTAGGATTAATAAGTGAAGGTAGAAACCTTTCATTCGAAAAGGTCAACATAGAAATTCATGTATTTTAATAATAATGCAAGCTCGTATGAGTTTAAGATTTATCGTAGAGAATGTTTACATAGTCCAAGTGTAAAAAGCGGAACTTTGTAAAAAATATGTTTCATAAATAGAATTATTTTTAAAATTAAACAAAACACACACTACCATACCATATATGACAGATTTACTCGTGACTGTAGCTTCGATCCTTTAACATTGTGCGAGGTATATTTCCCTCATAACTGAGGAGGCTTTAAGTATATTTCACTAAATTCTTTCAATATGGATTTATAGAGGGTTTCAATTAGTCGGGTCGATAACTTACATCGATAAATGCCGACAGGATACGCTTTTAGTGTTGTGCTACCTAACTTTATTAGCGATTGATAATAAATTAGGCATGAAATTAATAAATTTACTTACCGTAAGTGAATATATAAAAGGCAACGTATAAGGCTTTGGATGATCGATGAGGAAAAGCTGTAAAGATGTTTAATAAAATATAGACGAAGATTTATAATACAAATATATTCTATGCTTTCTTTATACACTTCAATTTTTGTGCACTTAGATACTTAACACTTTATTTTCGTTCAAATCTCAACGATTTGAATCGATGAATAAAATGTTTTTTAATAATATTATTATTATATACATTTTTAATACCTTTTTATTGCTTTACAAACGGGTCTCTTAAAAACATACTTAGCATTATTGATGAGCTAAAGAATAATAAAAAGCAATCAAATTCCATTATTAACTGAGCTTGCTTATCAACATAGTTTGTTTTTGTTATCATGAGCAATATTATTGTAAGTTACAATAAAAAGAACCCGTTCTGAGCGTCTATTCAGTTAGAATATTGTCATCATTAGCAGAGCGAGAGAGCACTTAATGAATCTAAATTATATTTTCTCGTCCAACAGAGCGTTATTCGTCGTTGCGGTTATATTACATCCAAGAGAAAGTCTTCAAACTAATTAATAACATCTTGTTTTAACAACAACCAGTTATACATTACTATTTTTAATCTCGTAATATAAAACAGTCCTTAGATTAGAAATACCTTTTTATTAAAATCATTAAATTACAAATTCTGCTCCGAAATCAAATCCTTCTGTGTTATTATCGATAGCTTGAGGTGGATATTAATTAATTCGATTAAATCAATGTCTCTTAACATCAAAGAATAATTATACTCTATTAATAATTATTAACTTAATAATAATGCTAAGCTTGACTACTTCATAAAAACAGTAAACACGAGCAAGAAACTTGGTACAAGAATTTCTTATTTATATTGTTATAGTACTAGAAAGCAATACGAAAAAAATATCAAAAAATAATCTTCTAATGAAATAAAACTGAAAAAAAATCAGTTTCAGCAGAACCAACCAGTAATTACCCGAAAGTGACTCCAATGCCTGTAATCTCAGTATTATCAGCTATTACCGGGCCAACTCAATGAACTCGAATAATATTTGGTTGGCCAAGAGCCGGGAACGGTGCGCCATCTATCATCGCGGTCTCCTTTTAATTTCCAAGGGTGTTCCAGCTACTCATCACCGCGTCGTTTATCACGCCGGCTGGAGTTTCCGCCACCCATTGTCTTGAGCGAATCTCCGTGACCTACTTGTTGGAACTTGTCTTGTTTTTGCGGGTCGAAGCGGTTAGTGGAGCTATTTACCCCCCTGTCGTCCTTACGTCCAAAACTTTACTTTTAATCGCATAGCTGGAAATGTTGTGAACTTATTACTTAATGCCGAGTTGTTGAGTAGTTCTTGGAACATGACAGGTGTGTGTGACAAATAGTTTTGTGCTGTACTTTAATTTACTTCCTTATTTTCAGTGATAGACAATGCTAATGGCAAGTTATCATCTTCTTAGTAGGTACCTACTCCCGCAAAAAAAGTAATAATTTTTTTTAACGTGGCTAATGATAAACTGAAATAGGTCGTGGTACTGGATTTTGTACCTGACAAGTCTTTATTCAAATCCGCTACATTAGGTAATGTTTCGTAAGTAACAAATGCGGAACGATTTTCACTCGCCATGCAAATGAGTGCGGAGCGGAAATCACATTGCGGTAATAAGTCCCCAGCACGCGACCGCCTCCGCCTCGCATTAACATATGACAGGGTTCTGTTAGATCCCTTCACTGTGTTCTCGTAATTGTTAGGTTTTTGCAACTATTGAAGCCTTTCAGAAAACAATTACAACTGATAAAGAAAAATTAACTGGCTTTTAATCTGTTCCATTAACATTTACTAGTAAAGGGATAAGTGATTTTACCAGCGTACGTTACTTTTTACCAAACTGCGCAATAAGGAGGGTAAAATATGTGGTACAAATAAGTGCAATCTATCCAATCCTCGAATTCGTTATTTTAAAATAATTTACTCAATCCACTTAAAGTATATGATTCGTGAATATTAATAGCGACAGTTGATTATCGTAAATCATATTTATCGTAAAGCTCTTTCGAGTTAATGCACTCGTTGTTGAATATTAACTATACTTTGCACATGATTTAAAAACACTATCAGCTGTTGTCTTACTCCGAACTGGTATACGATTAGCGATTAATACTGTTTTTGTTTTGACTTTTGAAGGTTTTTTATTACTGTCTCTTTAATACGTAGGTACCATTGATTTTTTTAAATGATGATTGTTAAAGTGTTTGTAATTTAGGCACATATTAATGTCGCGACTACCTAGTAATTACAAGGTTTTAAACCTTTGTTAAAAACTATCACAGCTAGGAAGGCTTAGTAGGTTAATGGGTAATTAAACAACTACTGATTCGTGACTTGATACACACTGGTCACACATTTACCACGTATAATTTTAGAAATACGTTTCGTGTGGACTTTTTATTCGTTAATAACAGTTGCTGAAACAAGTTCCTGTTATGATAATGATGGTTGCAAGCAGATATCATTTCCCCGAAGCGTCGTAAATTCCGATTATTTCATCAGCAATGATTCGTGCAAAATATTACATTACCGCCGATCTCGTCCCCTGAGTTGCATAATTTTCGTGCTGTTTTTTCTTCGTAATTTCATATTTACATAATAGCACTGAATCTTGCTGTTAAATTTTGCACGCGGAAAAATATTGAGGATATTTATTAATATTTTACATGGATATGAATTTAACGAGATTTTCCAGTGCAGTATAACCCAATGTATCTCGAGCAAAGGACATTAATTTATGGATTCAAAAAAGTGGATGGGTGACTGCTAGTGGCAAAACTACTGAAACATTTCCGTACTTGGGAGGGCTGGATGAGCTGTCAGTCGTTAAGTCAAATTGGATGTCCTTGGTTGGCACGAAATCTTCCAACATCTGTGTTAGAAACTGGTTAGTTAGTGCATTCGTATTGGAGCAGCGTGGTGGACTGCTCAGTTATGAGATGAGATCCATGTCAATAGTGGGCCAATATGGGGTAAATTCAGTAATAACAATAGAGCTGTGATATTAAACCATTTACCATTTATGGATGCAGGCGCTGAATATTATTCCGGTGTCCTAGTTACTTAAATACGTTAGAAATAAAGTACATAATCTGCTGAAGTGCTGCGGAGTCGCGCTTGTATAACTCGCAAGTGCCACAACACTCAATCTGGAACAGTTTCTCAAAGTGTGGCTCGTAAAATTACTGTTAAACTACTTTGGTGCGAACCGCGAAACAAATGCTCAGTACGAACTGTTAGACAAGTATTATTACCCTCGTGCGGCGTTTGTTTGAGGTAATTTGTTTGAAATTCTCTCAAAATATATTTCTGTTTTATTTAATAGATTAGGTACCATCGTTTTACAATACTCATGTGTTTTTAGATCTACATATTTTCTAACTGAACCAAGGGAGAACTAATGGCCGTCTAAAACTAAAAACATGTTTTCTGTATAAATAAAACGTTACTAGTTAAAATTATAGAATTCTCGGGAATCTCCAAGAGCAAAAATTTATAACAGTCTAGACATAAATCCAAAGACGCACTTTGAATAATACATAATTTATTGCATGTAATTACAACGGCTTTTTGAAGTTCTCAAAGTAATATTTTTTTAATCTCTACATTAATTTGAGAAGCTCTGGACTAGCATTTTCAGAGATAAACTCAGCTGTTGAAAACGCGTGAAAAGATGCAAAAATACACCACGATTTAGAGCCGCAGCATTCAGTTTATGCAGCTTAGAATCTCGTGAGGCGAGCGATGCATTTCAAACATAAACACTTTTCGTATGTCTTCACTGCAATTACATTTTAAGTAAAAACACATCATAGTTATATCTTGTACAATACTGTTTCTTAGATTGCTAGATTTACTAGTTTTATCTACTAGTAGGTCATGTTTTATTATTGTTTTAGCACGAATAGCACAACTTGTGGATCACGCACGTCCATGTTGCTACGTTGGCAATTGGCCAAAAAAACGCATAGATAGTATGCTAAAAGCTCATTTAATAATAAGCCATATGGTGAGATATTTGTACGCTACAGATGACCTTAGTGATGAGAGATGAGGTCTTAGTTGCCCACGTCTTTCAAGCCGTCGTAATGGAAGAGTAGAGGAATATAAATAAAATCAGGGGCAATAATAAGTTGTCTATTTACTCGTAATAATAATTTTTGAATTGTCCTTCACAATGCGTGCATGCTGCAAAGTTATTTATGGTTAATTTAGCTTAATTAAGAAGAGCTATATGGCGCAACAGTTGACAATATCGGATTTGCCTGAAGTGATCTTGACATTCAATTTTAACTAGCGTTGAGCAATCTTAATTACCCATGTAACCACTCATTTATAAACTCAGTGAAAACTTCAAAGAAAGAATTACACCATTCTCTGCGGAATTTCGGTGAAATTTGGGGGCGCACTGCAGAGAGCTGACCGCAAAATGCCTTCCCAGCATTACTCCGCAACTTGAAATGGATTCTAACCTCAGGATTTAATTCAGTTTCAGGTGATTGTGAGGTAGCAGACTGAGTCATTTGATTAGGTAATAACACCGGGAAAATTCCCTTTTAATTACATAGGTGTGCGCCGTACACTGTTTGCCATAACCCTTATAAGACCCTAATATTTTCAATAAACTCTGCACTAATTTCCATCATGGTAAACAATAAAGATTTTATTGGTATCTAAATGAGTTGTGTTCTAAATTACTTAATCGTAATTTTAATAGGGGGTTTACATAAACTCAATTGCAACATTTATCAGTTATCTTTTACACCACTTCATGTTATGTACAAGTAATCATCGCCGCCATATACATCAGCAGTATCTATAACATCACAACGTTGACGAACCAAAATATGAAAGCAAAAAGAACATGGCAAAGCCACGTAAACAGATTATATCCAAAACTGTATCAACAGAGACGGTCACTAGTCAAAGAACTCGACAAAAATGAAAACTACGGACGGATTAAATTCAAACACAAATACAGTTCCATAGCTGCCAGTCAAATCTACATGAGATCTATAACTAGGCTATATACAAGCAAGGAATAAAATATAGATAGCTAATAGCTTAAAAACAAAAAAGTAATTTGTCGAATATAGAGTTTCAATAAAGCATTGTCTTATATCGAGAATGTCTCCAAAAAAAGAATTGACCATTGTTGCATTCCTTATTGGTCAGGTAGCGTTGTCCAATTACAGCGATAGTTGAAATAAAGCGTGCCCTAATTTGGGCAGTCGTAATACCGGCAGATATATAGCTACACATTCGATTTATTTCGTGCCCTTTACTTAGGGTGTCAATGCGTAAGAAAGATGTTAATTTTGTTAGATCTGAAGCCTAAACTCATAAATCCTTGGTAACAACATTTTCTTATGCGTCAATCGGTAAAAGAAGCCTTGTGACGGAGGCGCTCGGTGTGAAGTGACATGTCATGTTACTTCGCGGTTTGAGGCGCTACTATGTTACATTATCTTCGCCTTGTATCCGATGGTAGACAGTTTGAAAATAATATAAGTATATGCTTCATTTTTTCCTTCAAAATTACTGAATGCCCTAGGATATTTCGCAGTGATTGTTTACCAATTTTCGGAAGTGTGCAAATGGCAGCCACCGACACAAATAATCTTAAAGACCGAGAGCTCAAAGCTCAATTGATTATTGTAATTTTTCCATCTTTCGGAGTCCAATGATCCATTAAATACGGTCCTGAAGGGAGACGTCATACAAGTCAATATTTCCTTTGATTTAAGGTTGTAAAATTATAGGTAAAATGTATTATACTCACAATATTCAAAACATCGGGCTGCACAACTCGTCAAGTGTTGTTAATCAAATAACTGGATTCCGTTTCAATGTAACATGGTTAATGGATTAAAATTTCGTCATAGTAAAAAAGGATAGTAGTATTTAACTAAAAGCTCAAACAATTCGAACGCGCCGGAAGCAGCGCGGTCACAAAAATCAATTTCCGCCCTAGTTGGACGTGTTGACGAGTTATTGCATACAGTTTTTGATGAATTTTGGCAAAAGTTATCCATCAATGTCGGCCATCTGTTCACAATACAATGCATGTTTTGGGCAGTGTTCGCTGCTTGTTCCTATATAATTGGCGACATCGTCACAATTCATATTGACCGAGTGATCAAGTCTAACCTTTCTTCTCTGTGTAGGAGTAAAAGCCACGCAATTCCAAATTAAAACTTATGTACCAGTAACAGCATAGTGAGTTGTACAGAACCAATTACATATACAGGTATCTTGTAAAATGTCTCTATCGTGATTTGATTTGATGACACTAACTCCAAAAAAATCCCACAAAAAAGACATAATTTTAACCAGGTGCTATACTATTATTTTTAAACTTAACCATATCTTAATATGTCTAAATTATGATCGATAGGATTAGTATGTATTATTGAATAATGTTACATTAATTCTGTTACACATAAATATTTCATACCAATTTCAGTATCCACATTTTCACCAAAACTTCAAATACGTGTCGCGCCAGTAGCTTTCAGGATAAAATGAGGTTTTAGTTATGAAACGTAGTTTTCTCCGAGGACAGAAAATAATATTTTTAACATCAACGTGATTCTCACAGTGAGTTTGGAAGAAAGTTCTGGGCATCTAATGAAAGCCCATGAATAATGGCCGGGTGGATGTGAAGAAACTTTGTTAATTATAATGCCTTGATAGCTCGCCTTGGTATATAATTGGCCTCCCACGGGAGTTAAGGTCTAATTTCCCGGAGTCGTGTAAAGCAAAACATTTTGCCCTTCGAGAGATTTTGTTTGATGTAGGAAATGAGGATTTGACTGCTATTGGTACGGAATTCCACGTGGCAAATAATGTAGTTTAATATAGAATGAATCAATAAAATGTTGTAGCCAAACTTAAGCTACTAGGCACTATGAGTATAAAGTTGTAACATTTTTTCCACAAAGTTTCTTCTGAAAATATTTTTTGCCGTTAATTAATACTGATAATTACAAAACAGAATCCAAAGAATTGTACAAACGAAACAGCCCAACGAATCGAAATACGGGGAATAAACCGAAAAATATCTAAGTACATGATACAATAGCCCATAATTAATTGGATTGGCAGTTCAAGCGTGTCGGGCTTCGAAAAAATACGCTATGCAGGGGCACGCATGCCGATATCGACCCCTCATTTTAATTAAACGAATTAATCAACCCCCTCTCGCCCCCTCAGGCACCAATCACGTGACGAAGCACTTTTGCAAGCGAGCGAAATTTTTAATTATTACTTCCCATATTAATTCCATGTACGTTGACGAATGTTTTCCCGCAAATTAAAAAAAATATTAGAACATGTTTTTATTTTTTATCCGGTTTACAGTCGACCAGGATATAACAGAAAGGAAAAATAAAATTATTATTGCCGTTGGTACTTGAAAGTGGGATCAGGTGAGACTTACTGTAATATCTGAGTAGTTACGTTAATTGAAGGAAAGGAATAATTTGGCAAAGATTCCCAAAAAATAACGGTACAGAGAAAAAAATATTTTCCCACATCATGTAAACCTATGTAGGCTAGAAACTATCATGGTATATAAAAAACATCTAAAAATAGTTTTTTATCGTTTGACGTAATTTAATCTAAAGAAGAATTTTCTAAAAGGCAGCAGGAACAAACAATCATTGTTTGATGAACGGAACCTGAATAGTATCCAGCTATTTTGAGGGTAGTACGTGTTTGTCTCGTATGCTCAAGATAATAAACCCCTCGTGGTTTCGACCTTCCTCAGACCCGACCCACGCGGTCAGGCCACTACTTAGCTGATTATTTACAAATCAAAGGGTTAATGGATGTTTATTATCAAGTAAAACTATTACTAGTATTATTAAAACATGAAAACCTGAGTGGTAAATATTTTTAAGTTTTGGGGCACCGAAAAATAAATTTATAGCTTATTTTATTTCACTCTCATGATGCAGAAGTCCAATGATAACTAACATGGTGAAATCTGTCAAGTTGTTTAGGTAGGTAGCATGCCAAAGAAATGGAGGGTAATATCGTACTCGTTGTCCATCCTTGAGAAGATCCATTTTAAGAAAATACTGGGTCCTAATGATATTTTTACCAAAATAACTATTCCTTTACCTAACGACATATTAAAGGTTACCGAAAGGTTTACATTAGGACGAAATGCTTTCCGCTCCGTTGATAAAGAAAATCATCATAAACAATTTTCTATGAATATAATAAATTTCCCCGCCCTCTTATAATTTTCATATCTAATCGGTGAAAAATAGCTAAACCCTAAATTGGCCGAAACGAACTTTATTACACGGCCGAACGCACGGGCTCAATCTCGCAGAACAACCGAAATATTAACATGTAACAAATCCGAGGCCGAAATACTTGTGAAGGGTGAAATCCATTTAATCCCTTCAAATAGGGCATGAAAATTTCAACAGAATGGATTAACGGGGCCAGACCTAATCATTATTTAGGTGCCTGGTCCTCTGTTTTATCCTGATTATGAAAGGGGTATTAAAATTGAAATAAAAGTAGCTCGAGACAAAGTTTGGTCTCCGAGTTAATTAATATTAGGTATCTGAAGCGCTCATAGCCCGGCAGCTTGCGTTGATCCTAAGTGATCCGCGAAGTTAAGGAAATGCGGGCGCGGATGGAGAAAGTGTGGGTGACCGCTATTGGAAAAAAAACTTGAGCGTTTCCGTGATTAGGGGGCCACATTAATTCATCGTGTTCGGTTGTTATCGATAGGTGACAGCCATAAAGCCGTGTGAAGGCACTCAGGCAAATACTTCAAACAGATGTTGGATTGTTTTTCAAAGTCTAGGCATTCTTAAACTGTTTATGAGCAATATAAGTCAAGCTCTAATACGCTCTAAAATATTATAACTAGTCATAACTGATGATACTATTGGTTTTATCTATGAGGCATTTCCTTAGGAACAAATGTTGATAAAACTACATATTTTTGGTAGTTCATATGTGATGTTAACTACAAAGTGTTAGTGTCTATGGAAGAATCTACGAAAGGATTAAATCTACTTATTGGAATGAACTTCACGTCGCCTGAACTTGTCGATTTGAATAATAACTGACGATTTAAATTGAAATGCACTCAGTGAGAAAATCAACGCACTGGCATTGGCAAATTAATCCAGACCATCCACCGAAATCCCGGAGATCATTATAGCTCGACACAGATTTAATGCTGCGTAAGTGATCAGTGACAGGGGATACGATTTTCTTAATTTCAGAGTTATTAATCAGAGTAAAAACAGGACTTATTTCATATAAAGTAATGAAGAAAGATGAGAAAGAAAGAAAATCATTAATAAAGCAATTTGAATTCATTGTGAAGAATTGCTTGAATAGGAAGGAAAATAATCATTTAAGTAGGTACTGCAATATAAGAAGAATTTAATTTCTATACAGACGAAACTGAGAAATTTATAATGGTAGATTACAATAAAAGTAATAATTACGTTGTGTTTAATTTAAATGTCGCCTGTAACGTTGACATTGATCCATTAACGGCAACAAGCAAGTCACGACAATAAATCACCAGCGGTGGACGGTTGGAAGTGAAATATAAACCTTTAATAATGTTAACAAGTAAATTAAAGTAAACTCAAAGACCGGTTCTATGGTCGAACTTATAATGACCATAATTTTTCTTTGATTTCAAAAAGGTGCCATTGCGGTCCAACCGAGTTGTATGAAATACGGGGGTTTCTTTTCCCGTTTCTTCTTCTTCATATCAAAGCACCTTTACAAAACGGGAGTAGTAAAAAAAAATTACGTGCTTATCATTAATTCCTATTTATTAAATAAATTAATTTGAATTTGAATTGAATTTACCTATGGAAATCTGAATTCTTACAAAAGACACAAAACACCTTAGGAGCGAATTTCTTTTAACTATGCGGCTAGTTATATATTTTTATAAAATTCAGAATTAAACACAGATTGTAATTTTTTTTAGACTTACCAAAGGAAAAAATCTAATTCTAAGCTATTATTATCTGTAATACAGTAACCGAAAATAATCTTTGCTTTTGTAGCAATATTTTTTCCGCAACAGAATGGAATATTTCCAATTCAATGTATTAAAAGAACCGTGTAAAATTAATTCCCGGTATTCCATTCTAGTCATAATAAAACACGTCATTGTTATTCATCACCTCAAGAGAAAAACATGAATATTTCTAGATGACGCTGATAGGCGTTTCATAGCCGTGAATTTGTAGGTTACAGTGCCAAGGTAAAACGACGCTTATTTCACTCACGATAAAATGGAAATTTACACTCGTTGCGTAACCTTCATGTCAAGTTGAATTTGAAACGTTGAGACGCCTTTCATGTATATTCAGGATGTTTTTCTCTTTGTAACTGATCCTTATACTGACGCGGAGGTTTACTGGAGAACATTGTCGTAAAATAAGCGTTAGAAAAAAGAGTAAGAAAAGTTTAAAAAGTTTAAAAAACAGCATTAGTAACTATTACAACAACAGTATTAGAAACTCATATTTTAACTGAGTGTTAGCAATATTAAGGGACAATGCTAAGTATGAGAAAATTATAGTTTACCTCCTCGTAAAACGTGAATTATAATGCAGCCATCTGTAACCACAATGCTTAGCCTTTATGTATTGAGCTTCGCGGACTGTATTGACACATTCATTATCATCGTTAACGCCAACGATCTGCTAGATCGCTATCCGACAACTCGGTTGTCTGACGCTATCCTAATGATTTGCATTATAGTGTATTTAAAAAAAAATTAAGTGTATTGACCACAAATTATTGTTTAATATTAAAAATGAAATCATAATAATGTCAACTTTTGATTGTATTAGCTAGTAGAACTTTGTGTAAGTTATCATTTGACCACATTTCCCACATCGCAATTTCTGTACAACAAAGAATTTTCAGTGTAAATTGTATGAAGTTTGAAACGCATGCCCGTCACTCGAACAATGTGTTTAACGGATTTTCTGGCGTCTGAATTGTTGATGAATTTGTTCATTCATTCATACACAATGTACTTTGGAATGAGTATTTTGGAATTGAATGAAATGAAGGTATATAAGAGATTATCTATGTAAAGTGCCGTTTCAAGTATTAAGTAAGCACTTTAGGGGGCTGTGTCTTTCCTTTGCTTATTTTTGATGTCATGGCAGGCGGGGGTCTAGATTGTAATCGTCACCGGTAGTTATTTTCGTTTTTACATTATATAATTATTATTATATTTTTTTTTGTTAAAACCATTTTTCTTTTGTTGTAATAGCATAAATTTTTTCACAAAAATAACGAGTGTAATTCTCATTAAAGTTTCAAAAGAGAAAATGTAATTGCAGGATGCTTCAGCACGGAGAATGTAATCACGGAGCCCGTTGTTTAACTAGCAATCCACTGCGCACCAATCAAACAACTTGATACTTACATTACGCGTTAAAGAATCAATGGGGTGTGTAGTGTATCGATTATTTCGGAATTAGACTTAGTTTGTACAACGTAAGTAAACACTCGTGACCTCTAGTCGGCCATTAATAGGTGGCCTCTACGTAGACTGTTACATTTTTAATCCCTCTAATTTCACATCCAACATGTCATTTACATCAAAATTATTTTTGGTTCATGACCTTAAGCCTGCTAGATATTCAATTTAAACTTACAGCGTGCGCATGCGTATCCAGCACACTGATTACCCTAGGCGTGTATTAGGCAGCTAGGCTGCGGCAGCCAAAAGAACGTATGACATTTATTGGGAGCCCGCGTACATAGGCATCCACGAATACCTTACATATTTTGGCTGCCGCAGCCTGGCTGCCTATTGCACGTCTAGGGTAAGACGCTTTGAAGACTACTTCACTCAAATCATGTGAAGTAGTTCAAAAGTTGTCAAATCATGTGAAATAGTTCAAAAGTTCTCAGGGAAGGGAGGAAATTCAAGCACGCACATATCGGTCCAAATAATTACCATACGTAATCGTGTAATGACTGTGATCAACTACGACACAAGATGCCACGCTGCAAAGACATTATGAAAACATTTATTTTAATTGTTTATTAATGCATCTCGTTTCCACGAAATATTCAATAATCCTGAGCTCGCGTCGTTTCATTCTTCAACATTAAACTTACATTCACCTTAGCGGAGGCGAGTTCTCGAACTTCTTACGTCTTAATACTTTGGATCTCCGCATTTCAAGTTCAGGCTGGGGGATGACATTCCTAAAACTTTAATATTAAAGATTGAGGAAGGCTTTTAGAAAAATTAAAATTCAGTTTGAGCGATACTCGGAGTGGTGTAGTCCGGAAACTTTGCCTTGGGAGCTGGAAATTTTTTCCTTCTCTAACTCTTGAAACTGATCTTGATAGGATTCGGGTATAGTGGTGGAATGTTGCACGCAGCCATCCACATTGGAGATACATGATGGAGTTTGCTAGGCTCTAGAAGCATGGGGAAATCCGAACCCTGTTGTATTAAGATATTAATGGGTTGAAGAAATTTAGTAACAGAACCCTAAGATGTATAAAGTCGGTATCAATGTCTTCAACGAGCGGATTTGTTTTAATTAGCGCAGTCATATTGCCAGCTGTAGTACAACAACATAAAAAATATTTGCTATTTTATACATGTTTCCATTAAAGACAACAGTGGTGGAGTTATTCGTAAGATCGATCAATGTTACCATTATAATCAAAATAGCTACACCAATTACGCACGACCCTTAAAAGACTAAAATTAACATTGGAACTGTTACCGATTTATTATCTAACATCAAAGACTACCTACATCGCTAAAGTATAAGTGGAAAAACACTTAATAATAATCATAATAATTCGTAGGTCCTTCATAAGCGACCATTATTCAGTTCAACTAACAAACAGTAATCCATGAGAGACCGTAATAACGCGTGGGTCTAATTTAATTAGCCACTCCACTTGCGAACAACTGCGGTGTCTATGAAAATTAATGAGTACCGACCCGAGAACAGAACATTGCCTACGATTACATGGCGATGACTAGGTTGATGTGTCAGTTTATTGAAACGCTTGCACCATTATCAATTTCAAGTTATCCTCCGCTGCTTGGAATAGACCCAGATTAAATACGGATGAACCAATGTTGCCACTTATTTTTTGAAGGTGGCAGCTATAGATGAATCCGAATCATTAACTTATGAAGGTCAGTTTTAATATAAGTTTATAACTTTAATGCTAAAGCACTGTTGATTAAAAAAAGATTTTGAAACCACTTTTCAAGTTCTTGATAATTTTCTTTAAAATCAGTAGGGTAATTGCAGACAGCGATTGTAGTGTCTATTGACGCCACATTATTATGTTTATGTTACAACAGCTATATTTTCTGTTGCAAATTGTGTTTGTATGTCTACTAGATACGTTCTCATTTCGTTCTATTATTGTTTTATTCTACATGAACGTGTGGAGCTAATGTAATCAACACGCACATCTCGCCATCCACCCGAGACCGCGCAACTGTGGCGCTCGTGAAAATTAATGCGTCTTGGCGCAAACAACCATTTAGTCGTGTGATTAGGGAAAGATTGTTTCTGCTATTAAATGATGCCAGTCAAATTGCCGTTACTGTGAATATTATGCACATGTTTCTCTACTAATGTAATGCCATCAATTTCATCGCAATCCTAACCCTGAAATTTTGGTTTTCCACAACTTAGATTAGAGTTTCGACTGCATCATAGACCACAAGATTTATCAATATCTTTGTTAATCAGATTTTGTAATTAATATATATCAGTTGTAATGTGAGGGATGCATACTAGCCATATTCAAGCGCTTCATACGTTTGGCAAGTGTGAATTGCGGACTTCTCACGCATAGAAGAAGAATACGACAAACTTAACCTAAGATATCTTCCTTCAGAGAAGATAGTGATAATAAATTTCAAGTAGGTTCTAAGTGTAAGAGTTGTAAAGGCCCATGACCATTCAAGAGACGCATTAACTATGAGATGCAGAGAAAAACTTGATGTGAAAATGGACGACTTGTTGGCATCAATGCACTTGTTTCACGAAAAACGGAAGGAAGACGCACGCAGTACACGAATGCTCTACATAATTGGTGAATTGAAATTTATAAATGTATAAATAACTATGATAATAGAACTCCGAACGTCGCCAGGTTGTCAATCTTGCGAAACTACTCCCAACTCGCTTTATGAGATTCTTGGAGATATATGTTGACATTTCTCGCAAGATATTGCATGCCACTTATAATATGTCTGTTTGTTATGCTCATTTCACTGCTCTTTACATGCTACATGATGCTTGAAATTATTGTTCCTATCACTTAAATTTATTTACTTATATTACTTGCTTTATCTAATCAGTTTCTGTTTATTTCATTATTGTGTGCTTTCAACTAAACAGGTCTAAAATCGCTAGCTTATCTGGTAAATCTACAAAACCGCCCTAAAAATAAGCACTTGTTAACTCTTCAGTTTCATAACATCATCGTGTTGACGCAAATTACAAAAAATAACAGTTATTCAACTTGCTTTGTTGTTAAAATTTAAGTAGTTCTACAGGGACAGGATTTGACAACGAAAATATGCCCACAGAACAAAATTTTTAAAGTTTTCAATTGCTCGTTACTGTCCGCGAGGGCCCTCTAAAAATTCCCTCCTAAGGTTTTAATAGGGCGTAGTAAAAATGGTTTTCTGTTTACGGCATGAGGGCAATATCATTGCCGCTTAAGTATCATAAAGAAAATTGAATTTCAATGGTTTGGTGTGTGAACACAAATATATTTTGATATTCGTATTTTGTTTCAAGGAGGTATTATACCTACAAAATGAAGATAATATGACTATTTTTAGGAATATAAAAATATAGGGAACACTTAAAGGTAGGTGATCACGGAGTTTAAATTGTTAAAAAAGTTCGCACGGTACGAATATTTTCAACGTGTTATGAAAACCAGGTTATCTTTCACACAGAATCCATACTTACTATATCAAATATAGTATTTTTTAAATCGTAATTTATTTTTTTATAATTGCTTGCAGAGTTTGATTCGTTTTATTGTGTAGAACCATCTCAGAATACTCATCAATAAACCCTTAAAATCTACTTCAAATGGATCCACGGGAACTCCCATCACAGGCGGTTTCAAATAATCTTTCATCCTCGAAAATTAAACCTAGAATTCAGACATCAAAACACTTTTGTAGTTAAAAAAGCAAACCCCAGTGGCAAAATTGTGGTCGACAGAAAAATATACGATTTTCGGCCCATTTTAGCATCAAATAGTTAGGTACTGTCGCACAAAAAATATTGGAACATTCACTCAAATAACGTTCCGTAAAGCGTGCCAATTTGGCTGAAATAGAAAATAGTAGAATGTGGGCATTGTAGTACATAAATATTTGCGTACATCTAAAGGTATTGCGAAAAAGGATAAATCTGATATCTTTATGTTTATGGATCATCTATGTTAAAAGGTTGAAACGGTGCCAATATTTGTGTCCGAGCGCGATTATGAAATCTGACACTTCGTAATTTGTCTGGATTTTTAAAAATAGCGTCTTGTTTGAAACTATGCGAAGCAAATTCAAACAAATCAATCGCAATTTAATTTACCGAAAGAATTTTACGGAGAAAGCTCCTCTAATGTGGCAAATGTGTAAAACAAAATATTTTGAAACCTTTTTCACCCTTAAAAAGGAAAGATCAAAAATTAAATTCCATAGACCAGATATACACAAAATGATACTTTTATTAACATAATTATATAATGCTGTGTCACACTCATTGGTAATAGTGTATGTATTTGACATATTACTATGCAATTGATAAAAGCGAGAGCAACAGTATACAGTTGGCAAAGGAAGCCGTTCCAAGTCATTGGCTGCAAACAAACCATTCATCCAAGTCGAATACACTCAAAGAGATTGTTCAATGCACATGTTCACGATCTGTGGATCACACTACTTCAAGGGTTAAGGTAGTCGTAACATATTACAACATGTTTTAACGTAGTTATCCTCCAAACTCGGATAAATAAACCATCCTTTGCTGTCTCTGGTTGAACGAATGAATGAATGTGAATGCAGCTGTTTAATGTGGGTTATTCTGGACGTGTCTATATCAATGTAGTGAAGTTATTATTGGGAAAAGTTGTAGGTGAAATGCAAACATGGTTATAAGAAAGTAAATAACAGTTAGGTACATCCTATTGATACGTGTAATCGACTCAAAATTGTTATACAAGACCTTTGAATCAGTTTTAAAGGTGAAGTAATTTGGCTAAACCAAGAACTTTTAAGACGCAACACTTTCGTGTAGCTTCTTACTTTCGACTAGCTTTTAGCAGATCTGGCACAACGTGATTGAGTAAGCACACGTCACGTCAGAATAAGAAGAGTGTTAGCGGCATTGGACTTAATACTTGTAAGTAGGTTAATACATTTAACCTAAAGACATTGTGTTATTATAAATGAGTATTAAAACTAGCTACCTATCCTCGTTCTACTTCGGTGACTTGCGATTAATTTATATGAGACGCTATATATAGATATATTTTTTTTTGAGACTGTCGCTGTGCGGCCTCGTAGTCTCATTAGACAACTTAAAATACAACAAAAATACATATACAAACAACTAATTTAAACAAAAATTCGCTAATTTGACTAGCACTCCTAATTAAAATTTTAATTTCCCTACTATAGAAAAATGTTTTAGATAAAAAATTGCCTCCGTCTTTATGAACTATAGAAGAAGAATTTAAACTATTTGCGCACCAAATTTCATTACAATCAGATCCGTAGTTTAGTGGTGAAAGGGTAAGAGACAAGCAGAGTTACTTTCAGGTTTATAATATTAGTATGGGAGGATTTCAGAGTTCCGAGAAAACTTCTGCTTCTTTGCCCAGCACTCGGGCGATGGAAAGCTCATTTAAGTAAAGATGCAACTTTAACTAGTTTCAGATTTTACTGCGAGAAGTTTAATTAATTTCAGGACGAGACAGGTGAGGAATCCGCTCAGCTAATACGCTCCGGGACGACCGCTCTCTTCCGCTTTTGCTAATGTTTTGCGATCATACTTCATTTGGCAATACATTAGTAATTATTGTGAGATAGGTTTAGATGTTAATAAGTAATCCTATAATAAGCAGTCTTTATTGTATTATGTTTTATATTACATCAAGGTGTTGACAAATTGCAAAGCTGATTTAAGAGCCAAATACCTATACCTACCTTTTACCTTTACTGAGTTAAAAGAAATGTTTCGTCCAAATTCTAGATTGAAATTTCTGCTTCAGTTTATTCGGGCCACGAAACAGTATTTACATAATTTTGACATTTTTCTACTTTAGCTCCGAACCTTTTGCCGTCGTCTGCGTTGACCTTGCCAACACTGAAACCTTTTCGTTAAAAATTACGTATATAACATTATGTCAGTGTACTCATTATATATTACAGGCACCTAAAGTCCAAATACGTACCTACCTATAGCATTATTATTTTAGATTGCTAATATAAAATCATGGTGTACGTGTGTTTGTTATTTTAAACGGACCCAGTAGTAAGTTTAAGAATCATAACTGGATCCGGTAAGTGGTTCTGATGTTGATACTTCAGAGGACCAGAGAAACTATTAAAGTGTTCAATATGAGCATTTTACTAAAGATAAACAAATCTTGAAGGTCGAAGTTATCTGACCTAGAAAACTAAGGGGTTGACCCTAAGAGATGAGATAATTTTGCAGAACAACGTCTACCCGGTCTTCTAGTTACCTTATCATATTATTTAATAACGAGTCGTTGTATCCATACATTGCAATATTCAATTTATTGCAATATTGTTCGAAAAACAATGAAATAAACGTTTTTTATTTTTTTGTATTCTAACTGCGAATTATTATAATATTTCGTTGTAAAATAAACAGCGTTTACACAAGAGAGCTTTCTGTACGCAATAACTCTATTGTTCGTAGAATTCATTGGTTAGCTTCATTGTCCTGTAGTTCACTATAAAATAAAGTAATTACGCTGCTTACAAATCAACCCCGACTCTCATTTTGTTTTCTAAACAATTTACACGCTTTCAGCTCCTAATAAAAGGTAAAAATAAAAGAATTAAACATAATACGAGAACGCTTTCTGTACTACTCATCCTCTTTAGGGGCTTAATGAAAAGGATATAAAAGAAAATGCTTCGCTACAATATTCCCATTTTCAATGAAAGTCGAGAGGACAATTAAAGGGCGAGTGTTACAATAAAATTGTTATTGTATTTTCATTTGCCATCATGTTAATTTGATGTTCATTTTCTTTTTGTTGGGTGTAGTGTAGAGGTTGTGTTTCCTCGACTAGCTGTGGCGTTTATTCCATAGCGGTTATAAATTCCTTGATGTACTGTATGCTCCACAGACCAAAAAATATATAGACGCAGTCTTCGGAACATAGAAGCGTAGTAGAGAAAAACATAACGTTAGTAACAAACGATAACGTTTCCTATTACATTTATCGGCAGACCGTGCTCGGTGACATAAGTCAGATCGCAAAATAAAAGTAAAAATTTGATCTCACTTTTTTGTTCCTAACACTGATTCTATCACTCGTATATTTTTTGCTTTGAGGTACAATTTATTTCTTTCAGCAATTTAAAACGTACCACTTCTTTCATGTTTTCGTGGTGTGTATAAAAAAAAAACGCTTACCTATTTCAAACCATGTGAAAACAATAGGGCGCATAAAACAAAGTCATACTTGGCATTCTTATAGTAGACTAGACGATACCCGCGGCTTTGCCCGCGGAAGAGTAGAATTCATCCCAAGGGAACCTATAAACGGGATAAAATCTATCCTATGTCCTATTCCTGGATCCAAACTATCTGTGTGCCAATTTTCAGCTTAATCCGTTCAACGGTTAGAGCGAGAAGGAGGGACAAACATCCAAACATCCAAATATCCAAATATCCAAACATCCAAACATCCTTACAAACTTTCACATTTATAATATTAGTAGGATTATGTTTTCAGTGTTTTTTGTTTGAAAATTCTCTGTTCTGTTTACTGAGGAATCCTTGTGTGCTGTCCAAACATTCCGATGCGTGCCCGCTGTCAAAGTGGTCAAAACTGGCAGACTCATACAAGACTGGGTCATGGGAGTACTTTGGAAAAACACCTTTACAACGAGTTTCATTTAGAATATTAATTTAACATTTAGAACTCTAAATCTGGGACATAGATAGCCCGATGCTGGCTGTTTGAAAAGCATTCTTTCCATGTCGTAAGAGGCCATAGTGCTAGTCAAATTAGCAAATTTGTGTTTAAATTTGTTGTTTGTACTTATTATTTTTGTTGTACTTTATGTTGTCTAACAAAACGATGTGGTTGCGCAGCGACAGTCTCAAAAAAAAAGAGTTTCATCCACAGAACATTCCATGGAATATTGATAATGACACAGGTTGAAATAACACCCCTTTATCGAAGCAAATGTTTTGTTGCTTCACTAAATATAAGTATCGATTGATTGTTTATAGGCCAAACCTATTGAACTTTTGGATAACTTCAGAAACTAATTTCTGTGTTATTATCTTTCGTGCGATGGAAGTCCGCAAAGAACAAAACTTTTGACCGAAAATTTACTTCCATTATTTGTCGGTCCTAATTCAGATTCTATTTTTTTTCATTTTATTTAGAGACTAAATTATGATTGAATATACTTTTTAAGGCAATGACTAAATACTGGTGATAAATTCAATCCACTATCAGTTTATTAAACTAAAAATATTATTATCTAAGGAAAATGATAATAAAACAAAGTCATTAAGAATGCTTAATCTTTTATACGACTACCTTTTATTTCGTTGTGCCTTGATGGGTAGGCACCCTAACACAGCCCCAGAGAATGCGAACCTTTCTCTAGCATACGCAGTAAGCGTCTAAATTTCCCCAATTTCCCCCGAGACACATTTTGTTATAACCTGTGGGTAGCGCGGGGTAAATTGGACTCCCGCACCACACGACCTCTTAAATCTTGTCTTACATAGAACCGTTAACTTCATCTCACTTTACAAGATTTTCTTTGTTTTTTTTTTGTTAAAGTAGTGAGCAAACATCCGGTATGCTTAGACAGAGTATTATGTAATTTGTGCAATAATAATATTATTATTAATAATGTACCTACATGTTTAGGCACAAAGTGACATGGTTAAAAAAAATCGAAATGTTTCTTATTAATTATTACAAGAAACAACAACGATTATAATAATAAAAAAATATAATAATCCTATAAAATGGAATAAAATCGTTTTTGAAGATGATTTTCTGACTTTTTATGTGAATCGAGAATCGTCTCGTTTTTTGGACCTTAACATGTTTAATCACGGTTTTAAACCAACTATTACCAGCAGACTATCTGAAGGGTATCTCCTCTTAACCGAGGAGGGATAGAGCAAAGCCTACCTGTTTTTGCCAGATTATAATACAAAAGTGCAATTCAGAAGTTCCTCCCAACACGAATGGCAAATGAAGTAATCGCTCCCCAGTGGTTTGAAATCACGCAACGGGCTGCGAACTATGTTTAATATGCTAAGTTTTGGCGTACGGTGCATTTGGTTAGTTCCATTTGGAGGCTGTTGTGCTGATCAGAAAATATTAACATCTTAGATTTGAATTACAGTATACTGTAATATTTTAATTAGTACTATCGGAAATTGCTTCGTATTTTTGCTAAGTATATTAAGGACGGAGAGTCTATCTTCCCTGAATATTACGATAGTTTCTTAGGAGATCATTTACTTCAGATAAAACAAACTGAAGTCAAATTTATTGTACCATAAAGTTTACGGCATAAACAGTTCGTGATAGTGTTTGAGTGTCTTCAAAGAGACGATTTCCCGCAAGCATAGTTTGGTAAATCCCAAAAACCTCTAGTTGTTTTATTACAGTACTTGTAACAACAAAAGTGTTCCGGGAACGCTTAATTCCGCGCGCTTCCAACCTTCATTTTCGACTAATAAAATTTTATCGGCTGAATTCGTTCGCGTTACGAAATACACGTAGTTTGACGGCAAGCATGTCTATAGCGGAAACGCTATCTTAGCGTATCTTAAATTTGAAATATGTACCTAAGTAGTTGTTTCATGTCATTTTTTGGTATCATTTTGTAATAACATAATGCTCTTTATTTTTGTTTTTCCACCATTTTGAAATAGAGCTTAATTAATGAAAAATAAAACAAATGGTGAAAGAAACTACTCAGTACATTTTTTTGAAAAAAATATTTTTCAAGACCAATTTATCTTTTAGTCACAGAAAAAAATGGCTTGATATGTAACAAATTGTGGTTGACAATCCAACTACAACGAATATGAATCGTTATTGTAAAGAACATTTAAAACAAACAATATGTAAGAAAACGCGATCTGATCGAGATCGGATATCGATATACCAACCCTGCAGAGCCTAACGTTCCCTTTCGTATGAAAATTTGTTATCCACGTTGCTAAGATGTGTTTATCCGAAAAGAACGATAGAAGGGTTAACTGGGTATCTCACAGGAATTGTTTATATCCTGCATACTATAATAAAGATATTCCCTTCATACTGCGGAATATACGAGATAGCATTTACTTCATTCTCCCGACGGCGACGTAACTAGTAAAGAAATACGTTGTTATTTTATAAATAGTCGATTACTGTAAGAGGATGTTGTTCAGAAATACACTTTGTCTTACTGTGTAACTGAGTAAAGTTTTTTGAGTATGTAGGTATGTCAATTTGTTTGGCACGATCTACAATCCAATCGGCTTAATAGATTTCAAGATATGCGGTGACATTAGTTACATCTTCATTGGTAAGAGTGACGTAGATTCTATAATACTTTAATATGGCGCTAATTAAAGTGGTCAGTAACTTAAAAATCCTAGTAGTTACATTGAGCAGTGGAAATAATGAGTTGGGCAGTAAAATATTTTTTGGGCAGTAAAATAAAAAGTGTGGCAGTAAAACATGAGCAGTACGTACTAAAAATACAAAGTGCCGGTAATTTTATCATAAAAGGAGTAGTTCAATAAGTAACTGGGCAGTAATGCATGATACATTTAAAACAAATTGGACAGTTATATTGGCCAATTTAACTGATACTTAATTATAACTTAACTGATAACATAATTAACTGATAACTATAATTTAACTGATACTTTAGAACGACTATTGTATTACGGTAACGTGTTGGTGTGTGTGTGTGTGTGTGTGTGAGCGAGGTTCATGTTATTATGTTTATGTTATTCTGTTGTATGTACTCGTAAGTTGGTATCGATATGAAATCGGAGCCGCGTAGTCTGAAGTGGCGGATAAGCGGCATATTGCGAGATTATGTTCAAGACCGCGCTATTGAGTACCGCGATACCGGCCCGGCTGACCCGGTTACTGTGAGGGGCGGTTAGGGTTCCTACTTACCTATAATTATAACTAACAATAAAGCAATCTTATTATGAACACATCCACGATGGATGAAAATAATTAAATCTAGGAATATTTTTTAATCTGTCATCAACTCTTAACAGAAAATTCGGGGATAACCGCTTTAACGTCCAGAATTCGCATGAGGCTTTATTATTTTTATGGAAATAGGCGACAAATAAAAGGAAGACCCACAAGACGGCATGTAATTTAATATCATTATATCAATTTCAAGCAACAAGGATAAAACAAGGTAAAATATTTTTAGGAACATTTGAATAAAATCATCATGGTAAAGTACTTTTAACATTTATTTGGCAACCCTAAAAGAGTATTATGACAGTATAACAATGCTAGTATGTTTTCCTTAACCGTATGTATATAATATAGCAGTGTGGCTGTGTTTATATAGGATAAGGTTAAGGTTCAATGACTAGCGGCAATTAAATACACTGCGCGGAATAACAAGGACGCCACAGACGAAACATAATGTCCTGAAGAATATTATTGGCAAGGGTTACTATAGTGTCAATGACTATAAGTGACAAAGACGCATGGAAATGAACAGCTCTGCAACTGATTCTACTTAAATCATAAGTAAAAATTTGGTAAACAAAATGTTTGTATTATTTTTTTTAATTTTTAAAATGTGCGGGGTAGTTTCTTTCCTCTTTCTTCTCCTTCATACTGAAGCACCTTTACAAAACGGGGGTAGATTAAAAAACATGATTATTATCATACTGGGTTCAATGTACGAGGCTGAAATGATTTTATTTTAGACTACATTTAAGTAATGTCATTGCAACGTCTTTTTGTACCATATCAAGCATTTGATTGTATCACATGCTTATTCACCTAGCCAAAATCAACTATACAAATTCCATTTAATAAGTCACTCGTTAAAATATCCGACTACTAAAAATAGGGGGAAGTACCTATACATACAATCGTGCTGTCGAATACTTGTTCTCTCTACCACGGTAAGGTATAATAAGGTAAGCAGGCGAACGCTTTTGACATAAGCTTGCAGCAGATTGAGCTATTAAAAAGGCCATGCCAACAAATTGCAGTGGTTGTGTTTGCTGTAGACCTAGTGTGATCGCATCTTTATAGCTGCGGTACACGCGACCGCTTGTCCTGGGCCGAGAGTTAAGAAACATCACAGAGAGCGTAGTGTGAGGAGGAACGGGGTAAATAAGCTCCATGAAGCTTGAATTTAACTAAACAAAAACTATCTTATACCTTGTTGTTACATCTTATTGCCTGACTGCGCTAAAAAAACGCTCGAAAAAGGACGTTTTTCGAGAATAAGCGTGTACATATAATAATGTATAGTATGTCTGTTCATATGGTGTCATTGGAATTGTGTCCATTGTAAGAGTGACGTTTTTGCCCCAGCTGCTTCAATTTGAGTTATTTCGGTCGAATCCCAACAAACGCATCCCAATTTACCAAGTTTTTTTAATATATAATTTTGGACAGCGTTTATACCTGGTAAACTTAGTAACACACTTGATTGCTTCAATGATTAATCTAGAAATGTTTTTATAAATGTATTAAAATGAGAATTACAGTAGAGTCAGTTAACGATTTTATTCAGGTTCAGGGGTTCAGGGTTTCCTATTTATGTATCATTAAGTTTTACACACTTCATACTATTATTTGCGTACCTACTGCCAATCAATAGGGCAATATCTTTAACTTCTTTTATCCATGTATCCATGTAGCTCTCTATAGAGTATCTTTACTCGTGCGAGCGTGGTTTAAAAACATAAGTTTAGGCAACGTACAGACCCAAGCGGCGCGCACGTCAGGCAATCCTAGAATGATGGCATGCAGCTGTTGTTACTCGTAGCTCGTCTATCGTAATACTGTATAACCCACAAATCACTTTTGTAGCAAACTTCATGTTTGACTACTTGTCTGTTAAGACATGATGTCCAATAGGTACTTTCTTTTATGTCATAGTTGAATTTCATGCAAACGGGTTTTTTTTAAAGTAGTCACTCAGATGGTAATTATTACTCGTATCTAATACGCAATGTGTTAATTTTTTTTATACTAATTCAGTCAATACAGGTTTGGATATGTTTGAACCAAACACCCCGTCAGCCACGTAAACGTCGGCTCCGGCATCGAACTTGGAACCTTTCGTCTTTCATTACTATTATAATAGAGGTACTGTCATAAATACACATTTATGAGCTCTTTAAGTATGTTTTAAATTAAAAACGCAAAGTTCATCTCACGGATATTGATATAACCTGGCGTGTTATCAATTTATTTTATGGGTCAACGGTAGATATTTTTTCTATCTCAGAAAATGGAAGACGCCCGGAAAATTAATAACGCGACGGATAAATTTCCACGAAATAAATCCCGGTAAAAGGTTACAAATAATTCCGTGGCTATCATATCGACTGGTATAGTAAATAAAAAATAATATTTTTATACAAAACTCTTAGATTGCATATCTATCAATCAATCTATCTTAGACAGAATAAATCAAGAAGAATTTGCTCCCAAATAAAATGAGTGAAACATTTTTTGGGTCTAAACGATATAAAAATTATCGTACGCAACGATAAAGTAGACTAATCTTTCTTTGAATGTTAAAGCCAACACAGAATTTCTAGAGCCCCTTCTCTAGAGGTTACAAGGAACTAAAGCAGTGAATCATTAATCATCCCGCCTGTGGTTCAAGAGCTGAATCCTTTATTCTGTATAAGGAACACGTAATAAGGCAAGGTCTGCGCGAATTCTGTAAGGTTACTGTCGGACCACGATCAGTTGCGATCCACAAAAGGATAGGCCGAAAAGGACGTATTTTATAATCGCTAATAGTGGGTGGGTGACAGCTAGTAGCAAAATATTTGAGTGTGTCCGGTCTTATGGGAGCCATGTTAAGCCATCAGTCGCGAGTATCGTTAGATGATGGTTAGTAAGTCTAATCAGCAAAATGGGCCATTAATAGATTGAAACTAATAATTTTGAACCAAGGTAAAACGTGTAACATGTTTGATTCTATCTAATACGCCATGTATTATCGCAACCAAGACTGTTAAATTATAACTGGGTACAGATCTCCAATTGTAATAGTTACGATTGCTTCATTTGAAGAACGTTTTCGAAAAATTTGAGGATTCTAGCTTAGACTTCCTTTTGCAAATGATCAAACTTTAAACTTCGAGCAAATACAGTCTGCTATCCGATTTATTTTTTTCTTTTACTAAATAAACAAAGAAACGACAGATTTCCAGGAAATTATTCCAGAAAAATTATTCCTCGTATTGTTTTGCTTATCGCGATGTAACCTGTAAGGCAAGACCTGCGCAATTCCTCGTAATGGAAAAGAATGGCGTCCAGGCTCGCCGTGGATAAATCCTGTTTAACATAATATGAAGTTAGTGGCGCGTGCCAGTTCAGAAGCCTCGGCCGCTTAGAATAAATCTCGTACGCTTTAACTACTAGGATATCCTTACAAAATAGAATAGAGAAAATAAAGTTATACAGCGTGCTACGACAAATGATTAATGTAATTACCCGGCTGTGCCGGAAGGAGAGGTACTTTTTGAGCGTATGTCTACCCAGTTGTTTGGCATTCAGTACAGCCCCAACGGCTTAACGGATTTCAATGCGTGGGATGTCATTGGATTCGTCTACATTATGAGAGTGATATAGGGTACATATTAATAATAACGCTTTTTACTTATAGCCACACAGTAGGGTCACACATGTCGTGGGTGCCATGTACAACACAGAAACACACAAACATACACCCGAGAACAGAAATTTAAATTCATCAATCAAATTTCGGCCCGGCTGGAAATCGAACCAAGAACACTTTAAATGGCGATCCGGGTTGGTAAACATTGCGCTATACGGGAAATCAAATTATTACGTTATTAAATATTTTTTGTCTTCTTCGTTTTTCTATAGTTTAACGTTTATTTCAAGTTACATGTTATAATATATTTAGTTAGAAGTTAAACTCTGGAATCACTTTAGCGAATCGATTGCTATTGTTGCGTTATAAATAAAAGCGCAACGAAGCAGTAGCAAGTTGCTTCTAAGAAAAATATTACACTACTTAGATATATAAAGACCGCTTACAGTTCCATGAAAATCCTGTTTACGATTGTTATTAGCAACAATAACAAATACGAGCAGTACTAGGAATAAAAGATAATCACCACACTAGTACAACCTATACTAGAATAATGGAAAAATGAATAAAATAGAATTTTCCGTGTTATAGGATGTTGACCTATGTATATCACCATCGGAGGCATCTTTAATTGCATAAAGATTTAAAGTTAAAAGAAGACATTATGATTTAAAAAAAATAATTTTAAGAAAAAAACAAAAACCGACTTCAAAAGTAAACTAAAAAG
>LGAG01000852.1:537270-562639 GCA_001278395.1 Lerema accius | reverse complement strand
ATCTGTTGACCAAATACTCCCTGAAGTGTCTTTAATTAGTTGTCCACAACTGTATCCTGACAGTATACATACCTCTGAGTTGCCTCCAACAGATCCTAACCCAGGACTGAGGAGGCTGGAAGAGGCACGGTCTGGAGACAGGGGCGCAGCACCCAGCTCTGGCGCCGATTGTACCGGCTGCCGTGCTGATGATACCTGAGACAACGAGTTGTATACGTTGATACGTAGCAAGATACTGTTGTACCCTTTTTTTTCATGTGGAAAGACCCTCCTTTCATCCATCCGGCCACGGGAAGCCGAACAGGTATGTGGGACCACTAAAACCACACGGTGTCGACGCCTAACGTTTTGGAGCCGGGACTGTGCGCTATTCTGTGAGATACTGTACCCTATGGGCCCCTACAGGAAGGTAGGATAACCTAAACCAATTAGCGCTGGTAAAATCAAGCAGTACAATGCAGTTTTTTGAGCATACACGAGCAAGGTGTGGTCAACAGACACACGCGCTTTAATTACTCGTAATAAAATATTATATAATCCTAAACCCATCAATCTAGTAGTCATGGATTTATATTATTATTATCTCGTGCTATTCGCGCTAAAAGCGATAAATTCTAATAAATAAAGACACGTTTTTGATAATGAAAATAATATTTATGTAAAATTCCACTCATATCAATGTATTATGACATAGTTTTATTTTTGCGATTATCTCATAGAAATGACACAATGATAGATATTTATTTAATCGCAATAACTCTAACACTTACATTCCGAGAAAGACATTTATCTACACGATTTTTCAAACTTATTTCGACTATTGCCCATTTAAAAAATCTGTTATTTTCTAGCTAAAAATCAATTTTCCATATTGAATTGGCAATTGCATAGCCCTCCAAATAACTTCATGCTTCCTCAATCACATTGAAGCCCCCCCTGCCCGTAACCTCTAGACTCTAGGGTGTAAACCTCTTCCCCTTTGGTCGACAGCCTCACAAGGGGGCATCATCTCCCACTTTAAGAAAGTCTAATCTACCCAAATACCTGCCCAGAACGATATGTCACCAGAGACTTTTCTGATCATGATGAAACCAAAGGACACTATTATCTAAGTAATATCATATCATATCTTACCAATCTTATGGTTATCTCACCTGCTGCTGCGGCGTAAAAGATTCGCTGAGATACTGTCGCACCTGGCTCTTCTGTTTCTGGATCACGTGATACCTGGTGGGGTTCTCCAGAACTGTTCGCACCTGGAATCAGACAGACACGATTTGAATCCACTGACATAGACTCGTTGAAAGTTCTAGGACAAAGGCTAGCTAGTCCAAGGTTTCCGACATGGCTTAACGACTGTCATCTAAAGGTAACGGGATCGATTGTTAAACACGTTTTGCCATCACTCTTCCACTTTTCGCCAGCGCAGTTGCTTAACTTTTTCGATCATTTAGGCAAACCACTGGGCTATGAGCACTTCACTATAGAAGTGACATATGACGTTTCTGCTTCTGTCCCCAACTCTTGGGAATTTTTTTGTTTCTTTAATGGCAACTAGTTTTAGACCTGTTGTGTTCTGTCAGCGTACTCACTTGTAACACCTGTGGCGGCAGTTCCACGTGTGGTGTGATCCGCGGCACCTCTGTAGGGATTGACTTCTTCTTCTCTTCTCCATGGTCTTTTGACTGGCCTGCCTGTTGTGCCTGAAAACATTTCAAGTATTTATATTACTGGGGAGTGAAGATAGGAAAGTGAAATGATAAAACCGTGGGCAATTGTATGCTTCAACCGTTTCACAGCTCAGGTCTCTTCTAAGGAGATTAAGCTTCGCCGTCTGCAGTGCCATCTGACGGAGGGCTTAATGCGCTGATCCATATTGGTAGTTTATCCGAACATAAGCACCAAGATAGGTTAACAAGAAATATCTAAGGACTACCAATGTAGGCTCCACATTTCCTCCAAGCTACGACAATTGCTCAAAAACCTACCACTACCGAATGATCATTACTTATCCTGAATTATCTCTAAGTTTTGCTAAGTTATCACAAATCATTGATGTCTGAAGATACCCTCAATAATCCTAGGTTTCCCTAAGTTATCCTCAAGTGGCACTAGGTGATTTCAGCCTCGGAAATCCAGGATGTATGTCCAAGTTATCCTCAAATAGCACTAGTGAATCCAAGATGTATCTAACTGACCTGTAAAGACTCCCTGCGTAGTTGCTCCTGTGCATGCTCTCTCATCAACTGCTGTTTCAGCTGAGTGCGGGAGGTCGGCGTGAGGGTTTTGAACGTAGGCGGGCTGGAACAATACAAACAGACAGCCAGTTAGCTAACTATTAACAATGGTCTTTGAACTTGAAAGGACAGTGGGACAACTAGCTAACACTGGTCTTTGAACTTGAAAGGACAGTGGGCAATTCAGAAATTGGTAAAAAGTTTTGTTACTTCGATGGATGTCATCTCGTTTTTACAAAATGGTTCTTTAATGCCTAGTGGTTGACGTTGTTCATCAGTCAAACATGCTAGAAGATTATTCCATTTTTGAAAGATTGGGACTGAAAGACGAAATTCATTTATTCTTAGGTTTCTATTAATCAGAACATCAGAATTGGAAAAAATGCATAGTAATAGAAACTATAATTTTTAGTAACTTCTTTACAACATAATTTATACGAAAATACGTCTTCCTTAGGCCTTAAAAGTTGGGTTAAAGGTGTATTTAACCTAACAAACAGACAGGGAGTAAGACGAGATTAAGTAAGGTAAAAATAAGAGGTAATGTAAAGTATATACAGAATAAAGTAAACACTAATACCAAATACGTAGTTGGTAATAATCAATAAATCAAAGGGTCTCTGCTCGATTTATTTGCTTCTGTTAAACAAATCTCCTATTAATGTCTGTAGGCGTCTGTAATAATGGACAAGTGACAGTTATTGATACGTTATTGATGCAGAGAGATGCAGCTGCGTACCAGACAATTGATGAATCGGACAAATCGAGTGTCATTCGGTTTTTGATGCAAAGAAATATAGGGTAGTTACAGGTTATTAAATTCCTGGCATGAACATTTAAGGTAGCTTAAAAATATATAATGTAGATATTTTTGCTCTTGACTGTACACATTAAAGAAGAAAAAAATCATTCATATTAAAGAATGTCCTCTTAAACGAAGCAAACGATTGAAGCTACTCTCCTTGAAAGTAGTGAAGTTAAGAAAAAAGTATGGTATATTAAAGTTATATAAAGTATGCATGTGAACAACAATTTTATGTCCAATCTGGGCTATGTAGGCGGGGCTCGTTATTTTATATGACTTTGCGGTAACATTTGTCAATCATACCTTATCCATGTAATCTACAAGTGTTATCACTATCAGAAAGATACTCTACTAGTTGCGCACGCGCAGAATCGCATATCAATGCGTCGCTGTACCAACGGTAGCTGAACAACTGCTATAATTATCCAGAAAATTATGCTGATATTTTCAAACACGTACAAAAAGTGCTATTAAGTAAATAATTTGCAGTTCTGGGCATTTGTTCCTTTGCTTATTAACAGCGTTGCCAGACGTCCCGCTTTTTTAAGACAAAATTAAATTGTAATTTTTTTCAAAACTACTTATTAATATCCTTATTACTATGTCCCGCTTAAGAGTTCCGCTTTCACCAAAAAACTTTGAAAATCCAGACTAGCTATAAAAAAATCTAGCAACAGGATTGTACTTCGTAACCTTCGTAATCCTCGTACATGACTGTGAAGGACACAATCTTGTTGTCAAGGATTTCCATAGTCGTCTGTGACCACGTGGTTGAAATCCACGGCATACGTTGTAGAGTGATTCTGTTAGTTTACGAGGTGCAATCAGCACTGTCTGCGGGAATTGTGATTGATCGCGGTACAAGATGCGATATAATCTTACAAAAACAGCTTGGTAACAGCGGTGTTTACTCCAACGTGAGGCAGATTTAAAATAAATCCTTATACTCAAGATAAAAGGAAACATCTGAAATGTTTTCATTTCCAACTTGTGACTTGGTAACAAATATAATCATTAACCATACCAATAATATTTTTATCCTACTAATATTATAAATGCGAAAGTTTGTTAGTATGTTTGAATATTTGGATATTTGGATATTTTAATATTTCTAAGCCCTTCACGCTCTAACCATTGAACAGATTAAGCTGAAACTTGGCACACTGATAATTCGTATCGAGAAATAGGACAAGGAGGTTCTCTTGGGAATTAATATTTTAGAGAACCTCAGTACTTTGGTTTGTAAAATCATTACTCTTCGGACGAAGCCACAGTCTGAAGACAGTGTAAAATATTGCCAAGATGATACGATAAACTTGTATAGTCAAAAAGTTATCAGATATTATGTAGAGCCCACTTCTAACGCTACAAGCCCTAACTTGACAAACTCTTTTATCAAAATATGTTTCATGTCGCTTCCGCTGCATGGGCGTAAGATGAAAGATAAAATATTTACACCAAAAAAGAATTGTTTCGGGGTGCCATAATAAGAAATAAATAAAGCTTACGTAACTCTCACAATGGAGACAATGAGTATAAGAGGAATACAATGAAACAAATGTTTCAAGAAATGGACATACATACATACATACGCTCTAAAATCATTACCTTTCTTTTTGCTTTCTTTTGGCGCAGTCGGGAAAATTATTAGTCAGGGATCCGTAGGTACCCAGTACATTGTTTTTCACTTATTACTATCAAGCTAATTTTTCGAGAGCAGCTTTATTTCGAAAACCGTTGTCATAAAAGAAGATGGGTCATTCATCGATATATTCCGTTTTTAACGAGTCTTTTTTAAAACAAAATCATTAATTTTTTAAGCAGTTTTTCGAATATTTAGGCTGGATATTTCATGCCGGTGCAAGAGTAATGCAAATATCATATAAGTACCTACTTTATATTTTATATATCCTACTACAAGTATTATTACACCTTTCAGATACACCCTGTGATATGTGATATTGAAGTGATGAAATAACTTAAACATTACTGGAAAAGTGAATAACATGAAAATATATGATTTCTTTTACAAAGTTTAGTAAAACTGTGTGCTATATAGGACAAGTTAAAAAAAATAAACTATTATATTTTAATGACAAATTTTAAACGCGATAAGTAGTTACTAAGATTATCTCCTAAAGATATGTTTACTACAAAAAACCACGGGAATCCCGAATTGAAGAGTTTCCTGTTGTCAAGGTTGTATCTAGATTATTATCTAACGATACTTATCTCACGTAGATTGGACTTACAATGTACCTTATCTGTAATCTTATTGGTGATCTCATTCATAAGGATAGGATAGGATATAGTTTGGGGAGTGGGCAAATGTGTTAAGTTCATACTAAATTGGAGTATTGAAAAGTCAAAATGGGACCCTTGCTTTGATTTACAAAACCCTATAATATTCTTAAAGTTGTCAGTTAATTTGCAAAACCAGGGTTTCGATTCTCTATTTTTATTGAGTTTTAACTATCGACTGTTTAATTTGTCTAATTATAGTATTGTGTTAATTATAATAAACACTGATAGTATTTCATTAAAATAACATCGTAAGTAGGTAATTAATTTCTCCATCGCTACTGTGTACTTCAAATGTTTCTGGAATTGAAGTCATATCATTTTTGACGATTATATCAAAAGTCTATCAATGATTAGGATTTTTGGAAAATAAAACAATTTTTCATGATAATTGAAGTACAATTGATTCTTACTAAAATCGTAATAGTGGGATATTTTAGTTAAAAAGTAAAATATTTCTAGCAAGTTACACTTTAATGCAGCCTTCAAGCCTTAAATCATTGTGTCTAAAAACATGTCCCAACAGTGGGACAAACATAAAAATGATACAACCACAATTATTTTTATTTCATCTATCAGCACTCACGCCAAGTACACAATACTATATTAAAACAACAAAGGAAGGGAAAGTAGGTCATAAGCGACATTGCCCTTATAGCATTAAATGACGTTTTATATTAGCGGTTGTAAAATATTGTATCACCTTTTTAAAGTTTTTGACACTTTAATCCTTACGAATCGTAAGTCCTTGTGTGGTGTGGGTAAGGTTGAGACACACTTGTTTTTACTTATTATACGACTGCGCCAAACGGAGGGTTATGTTCTTAGCGTATGTATGTATGTGTATGTATTCTATGTAGGTATGTGAGTATATATGTATATTTCTTTGGCAAACTCTAAAGCCTAAATGGTTGCGAGATTTCAACATTAAAGATGTTATTAGATGCGTTTACATTGTAGCAGTGATACTGGCTATTATACATAATAATAATAGTATTTTAATCGAAGCCAATCTTCTTAACTAAGTAGTTAAATCAATAATAGGTCAAGAGATACAAGTACATCATAGTTTTTTATTTTCGTAGGACCATTACCTCCGTTCCCTCCTTATAACACGCCGTAACGTTTTTTTAACGTAACGCGTTTGTTACGTAACGCGTTACGATGATCCCTCCTATGTAACGCATCATAACATTTAAAAAACCCCCCAACCCCAAATTGCGTTACGTATTAAGAATTCAATATATTTTATTGACAATAATTCTATTTATCTTATTTCCATTCACAATTATGCAGTTCTAACAAGCAACAAGTTCAAACAAAAACGTCAAATCCTTTCTTGAAGAATGCGAACAGCCCTATTCAAGGTACAAAACGATCTTGTTTTCTCTGACTCTTATTACGATTGACATAGAGTCGAATATTGCTTGTGAAAGTCTGTAGAAGCATTATTATTGACGGAATTGGCGGTCAAGGACCGTCGCCGGCTCGACAACTGACATCATGTATGTATGTATGTATGTATGTATGTACAAGTGTGATATTGTGGACGTGATAGTGTAAATGTACTTAAGACATGAGGGTCTGTGAATTGGGATTACATTTGGATATTCCGTATTAATCAGGGCAAAGCCATTGAGGGAAAGTCGTAAGTTAATATTTTGTTCTTTAGATTTAGATTATAATACGTTTTTATTAAACAACCGACTAAGTGATAGTGAATTTAAGATAAATTTAAGAAAATTATTTACTGTCTCTTTCGTATGATAAAGAAAGAAAGAAACTAGTATTCATTAAAAGAAACATAAAAAAACTTGAAGGTACAAAAGTGCGCGTTGGGTATTAATAAATAAATTATAACCTATATCATTGTCACAATTAAGACGACCCCAAATTTAGACTCTAGAGCAAACCAAAGAAATCGACATACATACATACATACGCCAGAAAAACAAAACCGCCTTGCGCAGTCCCTTAAAAAGATTCCAAGCTTTTTCTTGTCTTCACCCTAGTATTGCGTAGTGTAAAATATCATCATACTGATTATCCATGTTAATGTTTAATTATTCAAGATTCCTGGTCACCCTATACCAAAGACACAGAGTTATTGCATCATGAAGCTCACGTATTGGTAAGTTCTCGATTCCTGCACTTTCCTTAAACATTTGTCTTATAACAGTGATCGTATATCACGCCTACTATACTGCCCCACATAGAAAATTAATATTAGAAAAGAAAAGTTTCGGGATAAATCGATCGATCCATCAATCTTAATTACTCTATAGTGAAGCTAAGAAATGTTTAGTTAATTAATACATGATTTTTTTTTATCTACCATAAATAAATTTGTTTAAATATAAGTATTACAAATAGAGTAATTGCGCCAATTATGAACCACCACAAGGATTTTGATTGATATTTCTGAAGCAAACTTACAGACAATTGACATTTAAATTGATATTTACCATAAATATATCAACGAGTCCATATATTATTTAATATAATAGCAGATCTGAATTATGATTACAAAGCATCTAATTCAAATTCTATCACAATACGTATAAGTAGCTGGTTATTCAGAATCTTACAAATCAGGTGGAAGCTAATAAACAGCAATTAGGCATGTCAAATCAGTAACTACCAACAACATTGTGTTTCCATCGCGTGTATTTCGTTGTAAGATAAGAACTACAAAATAATTACAAACTTAAAACAATAATCCGACACTAAGCCGAGATAACGAGATAATTTACCAGAACTTGTTCTACCTAAACCTGTCGATGTTATAAATAGAAGACAGATTTATCGACAACTATAGTAAGAATGACAAATGCTCGATAGATAACACCACTGATCTATAATCCTAGATCAGAGATAACTCTCGAGTGTACTATCATTATCAATAACGTGCAAGATAGTTTTGAAGTCAAGGATTAGGAAAACAATATTCGATGACAAGAACAAAATGTTACAAAAATTCTTTACTTAACTAGAGATTAGACTTTAAAAGCAAAACAAAAAATTTTGTTATCATATAATACCATCAGTAGCAAAGCAAATGAATTTAATGACAGTATCAAATATATTAATCAATTTAATTAACATCGTGATTACAAGACGTAACTCATTTATTCTTATGTCTGTCTTTAACACATGAACAAAATCAGAGCTAGAAAGAGACGCATACAGTTGCAACATTTTCATTTAATTTACAATATATTTATGATTAAGTAATGGTGACTATCCCAGCTACTTTCAAGTTTTTTCTCAACACAGAAAAAGCAGTGTAAATTCCCTTTAAAACTGGTTAAACGGGCTTAATTACAATAGTTTTCACGGCAACTAATCGTATTATTTACAATCAAAATTAACCGTATCATTACTACAAGTACAGTTCCAGCAGTGATTACTAACAATAAGAATAGTTATTTTGCTATCAATGATAACATTATCAATAAAACAGCACCTGCTGGATGCAGAAGACTTTAGAAGACAGAAGAACAGATATGAGTGGCTTAAATTAAGGGAGTTCTATTTCCAAAAGTGGAAATTGAAAGCCTAATAGATGATGGATGGATGGATAAGGAAAAATTGTCATTTAATGAGCGTCTGTAACAGTTTTTAAACGGCCTATTTGACCCTTTGGCAAGTGCGATGGTTTCGTAACTCGATACAATATTTGGGTCGCGTGCATCCCAAAATCGCGAAATGCGATCCGTGCGAAGAATAATAATGCTTGAGCCACCGAAATTTGATTAATGTAACGCTTTCGATTCTCAACAAGCGTTTGACAACAATGAACTACACAAAAATACCTTAATAGCTGAGAATGTATTAGATAAGAAATTGATATTAGATAAAGCAAAAGCCAATAAATAAGGAAGAAATTATTCAAATACTTATGAGCCTTAAATTATAAAAAAAAAAAAACACTGATTGACATATTACATGCCTTGAAGCAACTTTTCCTCAGTTGTGAAATATAAGTGAGTGAGACCTCTACGTAAAAAACTTATAATCTTGTTAACATCAATAATATTGATTATTACGAAGGTTTAGTATCAGGAGAGCGCTATCTTAGTAACTACAACAATGAGTAAGTCGTGACTACTTACACTACTAGTAGGTAGTATCAATAAAGCCTTCGACAATAAAAAACATACCGACATTTACAATAAGTAGTTCCATAATCCGTTCCGTTTTCAGTAAAAATTTTTGAAGTCTAAAAATGACAGAAATTGAAAATCGAAGGTAGGTCAAATCGAAGGTAATGATTTACTTGAAATATATTTTAAACAAATTTACGTAAGAGGCCCCGAACTAACTGTATATTTGTGATTTTCATAAGCAAGCATATCGTGACGATCAAGTTAGACGTAGAACCGATGTCGACAAGGACATAGATTATATTTAATGTAATTGAAATACCAACATAGGATGCCTCAAGCAGTATCGTTGATAGCGTGGAATATCTAACTTAAATTAAAATTGAATGCGGTTGTAAATGAGAATCTGTATAATTATAGTTATTTGTCTTTAATAAAGCTATTGATATGATTGGTATTGTCTGTCGAGACATTAGGGATTGCTATAAGATCAGATACTATCAGTATTAAATCAGCCAAATCAGTTCAGCCATTCTCAAGTTATGCTATCATTTTAATACGTTATTGTAGATTTACATTTATATTCTCTCTCCCATATGGCTACTATACCAACATAGCTTTTAATTTTAGTGTGTATTTAACGTACTATGTTATCATATACTTATAGGCGAGGATCTTAAGTAATTGACCTACCTGCAGGAGTCAAATGTCACGTGCGTAAAAACATGTTGCAAATTTAAACCACCACGGATACTTGTCCATGATATCTTTTGATAATTTTTACACGCGATATGCAACCTTATGAATCAAAATTTAAAGTCTAAGTGAATTCGTATACTGATAAACACAAAACTACAAAACAGGTATTGTCTTTTGAGATATTGGGAATACTGATAAATTAATAACTAATTTTGATGTAATGATAGAAATTTATTTTATTTTGCAATGTAATTTTTATTATTAAATTTTTGCCGTTCCTAAAGTCAGCAGTTAGTTCCTAAGTTTAAATAATTAATTCGAATTGAATTCACACATTTTTTGTATAATTTTAAATCTAGTAAGCAACCATAAATTTACTTATCAGTAAAAATCTGAGCCAAAAACGGTCAAGACAAAATTTTTGAAACATTGATAAATCTAGATACAGATAAAATTATCTATCTAGTAAGTTTTGTGACTGATCTGGCATACGATGACAGATCTAAACATAACTTACCTCATCTACCAAGCAATTCTATTCCAAAAGCAGAGTATTGTTTTAAAAATAAATGTGCGATACTTGACACGCTTTGTGATTTATCTGATTAAGGTGTCGTGCAAGCGATAATTTTCCTTTCCACTCAATCTTGTTATCTATTCTAGTAAGAGAGTCATACGTTCTCTACTATCCTTTACATGTCTGTTTGTTTCTCTTTTAAACACAATTTATAGTGATCTTTCTGATTCTCAACTATTGAATTCAAAGTCTAGTGGAGTCGAACTATTTATTTTGTCTTAGGAACTAACAACTCTTTCAAAGATAGTCAAATCATTAACGCAGTTTAATTTCATTACATTACACATTATCACGTATTTATTTTTCTATGAATCATTCCTAGTTTCATTGAATTCTAAAAAGTTATCCGTCTCACACTTTTACATATTTGTTATCTATTTCAATTTATCTTCTTCGGACAGTTTATTTTTCTGCTCATAAAAATTATTACTTATCCATTGTTTTGTAGCAAACATGTTGCTTTGTCGTCAAGCCACTGAATGTATGTAATAAATGTATGTATGTAACATAACATACATACTACACCGACCCCACATTGTACCATTTACTAACTAATTAATATCACTTAAAATTAATACATACCAACTTTGTTCGCGTTCCAATTGTTGACATGAGAATAGAACACTAGAATTCTTCAGTAAAACAAGACGAATAGTTATTGCCATAGTAAACTAAATTGTAGAAAAACAATAGTTAAACGTAACTCATTTTTTGTAGGTAGCTATTATTCATTTATTCTTCGGATATCTTAAAAAAATTACCAACTCTGTAACCATATCCGCATTATTAAGACAAAGATAATTTTACAGCGTCAAGTATTTAATATCTTTAATTAGATCACAAAAAACATCCATAAGAAAATTTAAATCACCATTTGCGCACGAGATTCAGTTTTTGCTCACAATTTTAGGTCTACGACAAAAGTAGGATAGGGAGACCTTTTAAGCAACGCGAATATGAATTTTGAAATGTAATTTGAAAATTAATCTTCTATTAAAAAAAGAAATGAGGGAATTTTAGGATTTGCCTAAAAGATTAAAAACGAAAATAACAAAAAAAGTAACTTGAATACAACACCTAAAACTCTACTTAAAAGTTTAGGCCAAGTCAAGAAACATATCCTTATTAACATTCTAAATAAGACGCAACCAAAATTCAGGTTTCCCCGACATGAAACTATAAGGGGAGGGGATGAGAGAACAGCAATGTATAAAACGGACACAAACAAACAAACAACAAACACTCAAACAAACGGACGAGTAGAATGAATAAATAACCAGCGGTATTTTTCCTACAACCTTAATTTAGTTTACTCCTAATATTCCGTCATGATAAGATTTGATGGCATTTGCGTTAGTAAACTTATTGATAACTTTAAAGTTTAGGATAAGATTAGGTACGCAAGCTAAAACTAGTGGCGGTAATGTTGAAAATCTACGACTCGTAAAAATTTACGTTTTGATTTGTTTACAGTGAGTATTTGCCGAGAGTACTAATTCCAAATGGTTGTATTTAACGCAAATGCATGGGATATTGCCCAATATATATTTTCTTATTATTCAATTTTCATTCTTCGCTGAATTATACGTACTTTTCTAGCAGTTTTAATGTGTGTCTTACGAAAAAATTACTCTATTTTCTCTGAGACCACCATTCTCCCCAAAGTAAGATGGATGAGCAGAAAGCCTTATGTAATGAATGGATACTCCCTAAGACCTAACTTGTTTAGATTCTATTGTATCATAGATAAATGGATTTCGTTACTCAAAGAAACAACCAAAAAAAATCAAAGTGTTTAAGGAAACTAATAAAATAGTAAAAAATATAAAGTAATGGTCAATAACCAATGAGAATAATAAACTGTTGATTGAAATTGTAAAAACGAGAAAAATACAGAATGAAAAGTATGCAAGGATACTTGAATGAAAAATATGCAAAGATTCTACTTCACATTAAACTAATAGATTTTCATATGCATATTATAGTATAAAATTAGCATAGAAATAACAATTACGTGTTAAATAGCTATATCTAGAGATATAAAAGAGTGACAAGCTTAACCTTATCATCTTATATCAAGCATCTTAATTCTATTAAAGACTTTATAGCCAATAAAGTTTACAAAGGTTTGGAATCAAACGAGATTTATAATACCATCATAAACTAGCAGTGATTACAGATAGTATTAATTCCTGTAGATAGTTTAATATTATTTATTGTAACACAAAAATAGAATAACAATAATCCAAAAATAAACAAAGTATCTAAATATTTATAATTAAACTAGAAAACCAGGAACAGCGTGTGTAATATAAGTATTAACTCTTATAGATAGTTTAATTAGCTCTTTTGTTTTCTCCATTAGATCTTCCGAGCTATAAAAATTAAAGTCAGAAGTAACTGATGTGATAATGGATAAACCAAACTACAAGACAACTACAACAACGATTACCGGTCTCCTAATACATAAATATGACGATAACAATTCTAAATCAGCAGTGGACACCAAACAGAAAACTCTCACGATCATGATAGCACAATCTGACGAGTAATGATGGTCGTCAGTAGTTGATTCGCACGCGGAAGCTGCTACCAGCTTCCTGTCATTAGACTAATCACGACAGACTTGGCCCATTGTTAGCCAGAAACTACAAACGAAACTTGCCTACGACGAGAGCTCTATTGACCAACTCTTTGACAAACCTGCAAAAAATCTCATTGATACTAACAAAAACAGTTCAATAAATGTTAATGCTGTACTTAATAACTTCTTTTAATTCATTAATTATATTTAGTAACCAATTGCGAGTCGTGTAGCTGCTTTAATGAATATTTTTCATCGTCCAACGCCTGCGGTTGCGAAGTAAATGACAGAGAAAATGCAAATTTAAGGACGTAAATGAAAAGAGATGAATGTCTGTCACATTTATAAGTATGATGCAATTTTATTTCCAAATCAACTACAGTAATAACAACTGCGCCTCCTTTTAGGACGACCCTTTGATAAACAATAGTTAAACGCTCTCGCTTCGCTTTGAGAAATGTTAGCCAAAAAAATATAATTGTCGTTTTTAGGTGCTCAAACATATAAACGTAAAAAAAATTCCCAAAAGAGGGAATATATATCCTACGCCCTTTTCCTAGATTTGAACTATCCGTTTGTCGATTTTCAACTCGATTTAGGCACAAAAAGTAACAAAAACAGTCAGAGAGTTATTATCACATTTATAATATTTATATGGATGAACCACTCAAACAAAATAAAAGAGAAATACACATACACGAGAAAAAAAGTCCTTTCAGTCAAAACTTTATACGATGCAGTAACGTGACTATAACCGTAATAGGTCAAAAACACGAAGAACAAACGATGATTATCTTTATATACAAAAATCAAATGCTGTTCGTTAGTATCGCTAAAACTCGAGAATGTCTGGACCGATTCGACTAACTTTGATTTTTAATTATCTGTAGAAATCCAAGGAAGGTTTAAAAGGTGAGTAAACACGAAAGAATGTGAAGCAATACGAAGTTTGGCGGGACAATATATAAATACAAACGATTCACCATCACACAAGCGGCGTCACCAAACCAACTAATAAGCATCGCAGCGCTGAGGTTACAACAATTAACCCCGCATACAACGAAATGCGTGACGATTCATGTGGCGGTCCACCACGCGATCAGGGTTGACCTAATTGAGGAGTTTAATGATTCATCCATGGGAACTACGACACCAGTTGATACTGGCCTCGTCTGAATTCTTGTGGCTGTGAGATTAAGACTGAAAACCGGTAAAATTATTGATGAATTAAACGAATTAGGAATACAATGAAAAAATATATATAATCATAATGGAATAATACGATTTTTTTAGATACAGATTTTTGATTTTGATGACTATAACCTAAGTTAATTAAAAAAAGAAGCCATTATAGATTAGCCGAAAGTAGTAAAGAAGGTTTTGTGTATCAATTAGGAAATCAGTGGAATAACTATATAATTCGATAGAAGGATGTGTAAGAGAAAGATTTTTCAAAAGTGAAAAGAATTTTAATACATGGAACTTACGAGATCAACAAGTACATAGATTTACTGCTTTCTTATCGACTGGTTATGCAATAATGACTTTACCAGTTATTAGAATAAATCACGCTTTATCATAACAGCCGTGGCTGACAGTTTCGGTAAAGGCGAATATTTCATGTGGACCACACGACTAAAGTGCTTACAAAGAATATTCCAATTGAAAATCAATTATAACTAATCATTTTAATTAATTACAATTCGTTCTACAACAGTTCGAAAAATAAATTATAAGGTAAGGTGGGGTAAGACTAACACACGGGACAAGACTAACACTGTCTATTATCTCGATATGCACGTGAAGAAACGACATGTGTGTGTTTTAGCCGAGAACATTTACGTTTGTTCTATCTTACGGACTGGAAGAATTTCTTATTTAAGCTATACGTATCGAGATAATAGACAGTGTTAGTCTTGCCCCGTGTGTTAGTCTTACCCCACCTTACCTTATCAGATTTCAAAATATATGTATGACAAACTTCGTTCCAAAAACCAACAGTCCTACATCAAATAGGTCAACATGATCGCTATTCTCGATCGTCATAAAAAAGCCTTCTACAGTCACAGTTACAACATCATTCAAAGCATAATAGAGATCTAAATGATATGCAAATAAAGGTAATCGAGTAATTACGAGTACACAAGTCAATTCGCCACTTACACTAACACGGCCTTCCAACGACGCGTCAAATCATTCCCTTCCGATGGCCAAGGACAGCTTTGCGTGAGATTGACCAGTCATGCCGTCACAAATTGTACAGTAAATAGCTTCCGTGTTGACATCAGGTGTTATATAAATCTGATAACGTTTCAGAAGCAAACTTAGTCGAAGATGCTAGGCAGTTAGACACGCATAATCTTTTTGAGGCTATGTCCATACAAGTCTATGTTCAAATACAAAGATGGTGTCCTTTTAGTTTCAGCTTTCGTAACTGAATTAAACACTGGTAATTTGTAAATAATAAGGTTTTTAAAAACGTTATTAAAAATAATAAAGAATGTCGTTTACATTATAATTATCTAGATGTTTGAATATGGCAAAAGACAAGCAAAAATCGGACATTGCTGAAAACTGCTACGAATTCAATTAGTGTCGTTAAACTGACTGGATGACAAATTCAATATAACAAATCGAAGCCAGTTAACAGTAAACTGATTATGAAATAAAACAGTGATTTAACAAACAGTCACTAATGTAATACTGAGACGACCGTTGTACAACAATGAATTCTAGTTACAGTAGAAATTCAAGGTTGATTTGATAATACAACACGCCAACATAACTTGGAACACGCATTTCACGTCATTTCCAGACAGACATTGCTTACGTTAAGAAGTTAATCCCTCTGTCATTGATCGAGTGGTTATTAAATGATTTCCTAGCAATCTATCTGATAATACTTCGTCGTCGTGGAATTTTTTTGAGGTTTAATAGTAGTTACTAATAAAGAAACAAAAAACCTGACCGCTAAAATTGGGGATTTGTTTAAAAAAATAGATGTTTTAACCTAATATATCACTTCTACAATAGCGTCGAATTCAATGACCACTCATGTTGAAATCCGTCTAACTGTTTGAGCTGTCGAATAGACACTCGAATTTAGATTAGTCATAAGAATCTAAATCAAGAATATAATGCCTTTTTGTTCATACATAATAACTTATATCAGAAAACCTTTAAATAAACCGGCGCCTGAATCATCATTTATTATGAATGTCTCGTTGCTAATTACGTTTACTAGTACCGTGTTTATGAATGAACAACCAGACGTAAATACAAATACTGACTATTATATGCAAATATATTATCGTTAGATCGACTTAATTATATGAGGTAATGAGGGCAAAATCGTTTGCATCCGCCGGACGCCGATGAATGATGAAGAACGGGGTTTTAATGACGTTAAAGAAGGAAATGATAAACTGAATCTTGAATAACTGGAGGTTACTGAAATGTGTCATAAAATCGCAATGGAATCTAAAATTAATCAGGTTAAGAGTTATCAAGAAGAAAGCGTTATATGGTTGGCGATAGGAGTTATTACAGGCGTAATACTTTTGAGCATGGTGTATGTATGTTTGTCCATTTCTTTGGGATGCTCTCTAACCCAAACGGCTTGCCGGATTTCAACGTATGAGGTGTCATTGGATTTGTCTCTATAGTAGGAATGACACAAGTTACATATTTTTATGATTACCGTGCCTTCAACTTCCAAAAAATGTTTAGGAAACGGGTTTTTTGTCAATCTATTGATTATTTTTTAAAAGAAATTAATCAGGAGTAACAGTATACATTTTTTAAGGCACCGCCAATCCCAAAAAATTGTTTAGGATTTGGGTTTTTTGGTTTATGTTTTAACTGTTTTGAAACCATTGGGATTCAGGTACAAGCATAAATGATAGTAAAAGTCATACTCACTCTTTCTTATTGTTGACTACAATGACTAGCTTCACTTTCCGAGGGCCCTTGGTCATTTTGCAGGTATCCTTGCTGGTCTCCACCGGGCCCTGGGTTAGAATTTTTAGTAGAGGAATGTTTTCGTGTTCTATATCACTACAGCCCAAGGGCTGGTCCTTCCATCACCTCACTGACATCTTTACTAACTATGTCCACTTCTACAACACATTTTCATTGTATATCTTCAAAAATATCACTTAAGTCCATTAATACTGATTTAAAATCACTTGCACAAATCACTGGCGCTTACGATGTAATACTATTTAATACTCCTGTTCCCGATTAGCTGCTAAAACCGTTATCATTTCTGATTTAGTCGTAAAATGATAAGTGGAAATTCGTTTTTAAACACAATAAAAAATTACTTGATACGGCGCTCGAGATTATGACGTTGGACGTTATGTAATTAGATATGGAATTGATGTGCTAGTAATTAATTAGGATAATGATTATTAAATTGAAGATGACGAAGAATTTGGGGCTAATAAAAATGGAGTTAAAACAGTAAAATAAAACGAAATAACTTACAAATCAACAAGAGCTTTAGATAGTTCTTACGTAATACGAGTTGCGCAAGAGTGTTTGACACAATGCTTAGATGGTGACAGTGCTTATCAAAATGGCACATTTGCACGATATCACATCGGAATCACGTCAAGATTTACTGGTGATGAATGATGATACATGGCGACACGGCCCTGATCGCAGAGATACAGATAACGACTATCAACAGTAGTACGCTTGTAGGCAAGGTTTAAACAATCTAAATATTAGATTGGCGTCCTCAGATTTTTAGTGTAAAGGGAGCTTTTGATTTTGTGGAATAAATTAAGTACAGCTGGAACTACTGACTAACTAAAGGTTCTTAATAGTCTTGCTCGAAGTCTGTCACGAGATCTATAGGCAATAGAGGATGGTAGCACTTTAAGATTTAAGCTCGTGTGGTAATCTGTCTATATTGAAGCAGCTAGTAGACATATAAAAACGACGTTCTTTAATAAACAAAACAATAGCGTTTGAATAAATTCGACTATTCCACTTGTATCGATGCGAGAAAAACTATGAACGGACGGACAACTTCAAGCAATCGCTGGCGGCTTGAAGCAGTCATTTCGTATTTGAAGCGACTGCTTCAGCTTGAAGCATCTGCTCGAAGGCGAAAAACTTAAAGCACTACATCTTTGACCACAGTAAATATATGCTTACGATAATACTTCGTGATTTCTACTCGCGCCTTCCATGATTCCGTCTACTTAAATTCAAATTCATTTGAATCAATTCAATCATTGTAGATATACAATGTATACGTCACTTATGCACGACAAACAGTTTTTTTTTAATCTACCCCCATTTCGTAAAGGTGCTTTAATATGGAGGAGAAGGGGAAAGAAACTCCCCCGCACATCTTTTAAAATAAATAGTAGATACAATAAATTATTATTATCATTACAAAATATATCTTTATAACCAGAGCGGAACTGGTAGCAGAGCTGTTCATTTCCAAGCGTCTTTGTCATTAACACTTCTGAACCAAATACTCGTATTATCATACCATCAATAACTAATATTTAATTTTAATCTATAGCAATGCCCTACTAACGTATTAGGGTTGGCCTAAAAGGATTACTAGCGCACTAATATCGTACGTTTAATATTTGTTATCGGAGTAATTACGGCGCATAAAAATCAATCATCGGATATAATTTAATCCTTATTAAAAATGTTTTTTATTGATACTGTAATGCTGGACTTCATCTTATTACTAGAGAATTGTGAGAACGGTCCGTTTGTACCGACTTATGAAGTTCCACATATTTGAGATTTTTTTTTTCAAATCACACTTGACTCTTAGGATGGATAGATATAAAATTGAGAGACTCACACAGAGACATACATAACATCTAACAATGAAAAAAATGTAGTTTGTCGTATTGTGAAGACGATCATCTTAACGTATTTCAAACTCAAGAGAAAAAGACGAATGTTTCCGAATATCTATTACTCAAAAATTTTTATCATTACACTTATACTCATAATTTCATAATGATATATCATGCAAACAGATACATACACACACACACACACACACACACACTCATACAAGCAATAGAGACATAAAGCAAAAAGCTGTCGACACAAAAAATAAATAAAAAAAAAACTCAGATCCGAATTAGACTTCTTTCATATCTTTATATTATTGCATATCTACCTGGCAATCAGCTCGTCTATTATTACATACATACGTCAATAAATCTTGTTATCGTCAAGAATGCACTAATCTTGTACTTAAGTAAACCCAAGAGTAATTGTGCATTCGCTGATTGCGTTATCAGCTGTTATCAGTCGCCAAAATATGCTTAATTAATTTTATGTAAGTCAGTAGTACGGATAATTGGTTTTTAGTACGAATATGTATGTATGTGGCTAATTGGCGCCTGTGATTTTACTATATAACATAAATTAGCTATGTATGTATGTATGTTCATTCATTCAGATTCAGATATTAAAAAATAAAAAAATACAAGTTTTTTTCTAATTTTTCATGTAATTTTTACTTGACTGCGACAGAAATAGGGTAATTTTTCGAGCTTATGAATGTATATCTGTTAAATTACTTTGGCATGCTCTACAATCCGAACGATTGCACGAGATGAATTATATGGGGTGTTATTGGATTCGTCTACATCGTGAAAGTGACAAACGTATTATATTTTTTATTATACAGGCTAACCCAACCTTCTGAAATAACTTGTTGCAGACGAGTTTTTTATCAATTAATATTACTTGTTTTCAATTACGTTAGGTATACTAAAGAGAAAAAAGTAAACCTACAATTACTGTGTTTGTTTTTCCATAGTATTATCGTCCACGGAAGGCTAGATCGTATTAAAATAATGAAAAGAGCAACAATAAACAACGGGCATATCATGATAAAGTTCTTTGTTTATAATTTTAACACGTACTTGCTAACTGAAGACATATGCACACAATACTCTATCTAATACTACCTTAGAACAATAAGGGTAAGAACGTATGCAGCGTTTTGACCGTACGAGAAATTTAACTTTTTATCCCTTAAGAAAAAAAAATACGAGTCCCCCGAATTTTGTTATACTTAATAATAAATTTCATGTCACTTGTTTCATTTTAGTTTAATTTCTATTTAAGTTTCATATTTATGAGTAACTTAATAACAGGTTAAATAATTAATCTAATTTATTTAAACTACGAAAGCTGAAAGCTCCTTTAAACTTTTTCTACGGATTTATTCAATATTAATGAGACTATTTATCGTTGCTATGAAGTTATAAAGTACCTAAGACGTAAGCGCTTTTGCCGACGGTTAAAGGGTGGTGTTTGTGAAAAGTTACAATAATACTGCTTATAAATTCATGACATAAGACAAAAAAATAGGTATAGCTGTGACATGGACACAACTGTGTGTTGTACATGAATATGTTTATGTTACAGGTTATTCCTTCTAAATAAAATATTTTTTATTTGTATTTTCGTCGGATTTTAGGATTGCATTATCGCCGTATCGCAGCAAATTTAAAGACGCATTCACGCCAAAAAGCGCGTTATTTATACAAAAAAAAAATTATTAGTTAAATATATAATATATAAATATTTAAGATAATATATAAAAAAATTAGCGTTCGTAAAGCTACATGCGGTTGGGGCCTAAGTGATTGTGACGACAATATCAATCATCTAGATATCATCTTTCGTTGTGATAGGCTCTGTATGATGGCATGTAACCTACATTAGTGATATGACGTCATACTAAATGATCTACCTATATAATACACTAGTAGCCTGCCCTCGCTTTGCCTCGGTAAATCTTTTACCTTGTATAAAACAGTTTTTCGGGATAAAGTTTTAACAAACAGAGACTATAGTTCTAAAAAATTGTGTTTGTGTGACATGGCTGTGTTTCTACAGCAAAATACTTAACACACATTTTAAACAAAATTTAGCTTTCTGGACTTCTTCTCCATGTAAACTTTAACTATGCCCAACGTGTGCGCGTTATTGTTAAAATAAGGTCCATGTTTGAACCATTCATATATTAATATACAGGTTATAGTTATGTAGTCAATCTTAGAAAAACGTCAAAATTTTATTTAAAGGGTAGAAACGCATTTACCTATTTAATTACTTTACCTACCTACTACATACCTACTTATCTATCTAATTTACTTCTGTTTCAAGATTTAATGATGTATTTCGCTCAATCACGGCTACCGTAATTATGTACCCAATCATCATTGATTGATTACTGATCTGATTACCGAATGGATGGAATTTATTTATTTATCTAACAAGAATGTTGGGTTTGATAAGCAAATCAAACATTTGTAAGATTACGATTACGTATAGGATTACATACAACATTTGTTTTACATCTGAATATAGATTGAAGATATATAGAAGAAATATAGAACAATATAGAACACATAGAAATTAAATCACAAAGTAACGCTGTCTGTGTCTGTTACGCTTTCATGCCTAAACCACTGAACCGATTTTGATGAAATTCGGTATGAAGATATAACTGAACTTGGGAAAGGATATAGGATACTTTTTATCACCAAAAAACTCGCGCGAAAGCTGGTTTTAAATAAACAAATATATTTATTTATGGTCTTAGCTTAACGACTCACTTCAGCATGAGTGTCTCCTCATAACTGAGGAGGTATAGAGACAATAGAACAGTAGTTCTTAACCTTTTCAATATCGTTACTCCTGTGACCTATGTGGAAAACTGATATCATCCCGTCTTTAAATGTTATCAAAACAATCAATAAATACATAAGCATTTTTTCTGATTTTTATGTCATAGTCATAAAAATTAAGGGCACTTGTTACCCAGTTAAAATAGCTGATTTACCCCTGCAGAGGTAATTACCCCCAGGATCTAGAGAATACTTCGCCACGATGCTTCAGTGGAGATTGACGGCTGGGTTCGTGTTCAACTTTACAGTCGAAAGCTTTTATGTCCGAAGACTTCCAACATAGCTTAACAATCATCTAACTATAACCAGCGAAACCGACGTCAAGTCAACCAAGAATCGAACCCCGTACCTCTCACATCCCAGGCCACTGACTGAAGTTATAATCCAGGCTATGAATCATAATTAAGACGTCAAACTGACGTCTGACGTCTGGTTGACTGGTTGGCTTGACAACAGGCGCATACGATGTAGCCACGCAAATATGTACTCCCAAAGCCGGTAAAGTGTACCACAAATACACAACTAAGATAAGATAATTGCATCAAAATGAGTTCAGTAAACAGTGGTTACGGTAGCGTCATTTGTTTTTTTACTGACCCACTGCTTTGCGTATTTGTAGGGCTTTCATCCGACTGGGAATGTTTAGGGTTGCCAACTTGTTTTTTACAAGAAATAAAGAATATTTAGGTCTGAGCAGAAAATGAAACAGTATTTTAAAATAATAATAGTATTTTATTCATTTAATTTTTTTAAACTGACCCTAACTTTATTATGTTTAAGTATTTTGATGCTGAAAACAATTATTTTGTATAAGTAGTTTGTTTTTGTTCAATAATAAAAATGTAATTAGAAACAAAAATAGAACAATGCTGTTTTTATCAGTTATAGTTGGTAACGCTACATGTTCTAATCCCCAGGAATTTATTCATTATCCTAGTAGGTACCCGGTATCCGGGCATCTTCCGAACCGGGTTTTTGAAAACCATCCGGGGAATACCGACAAATTGAAAAATCAGCAACATTTTATCAGACAGATTTTTTGTTTTTCTATCAATTATTATTACTTGGTATATAATATAATTAGTATATAGTTTTATTTATCTACGTAAAACTCCGTAACCTATAGAAGGTCGGTACTATTAAAGTAACTATATCTGGCCCTGCTGTAGGCACTAGTTGTCAATCCCAGCCCTTATTACGTGTCAGTAACTACTGTCAACGTCAACTTCTCAATTACGACGTCCTATTTATCAAAGAGAACCCTATTAAATTTAATAGGAAACCTAGCAATGACGAAGCTAGAATGCCTTACTACATTAACACCACATTGGCCCTGGGATCAAGGGATCAGCTACATTATTAGAAATTTTTAAATGCCACAATTGAAGTTGTCCAATGTAATAAGAATTAACTAAATGTAGGTACGCGAAAATAGAAGGTCGAAAGTAACTATCTGATAGAAAATTTAGGGTCGGTTTTTGATCCATAGTTATGACGATCGATGGTTAAAAATATTGACTAATTTAAATTATACCCGATATGGCACTAATTTAAACAGTAGTTAATATTTTAACAAAGAAACCGACCCTAAGGGATCAACTATGTGTTGTCCGTGGCACCCACGACACAACGAATCTTAGTTTAAAGCTATAAGTTTAAAACATTATTTCTTCATAACTATTCAATTTTATCATGTGTAGAAACTTGAGATATCATTTTCTTGTAGATAAAGTCATCCTAATCTGAGACATGGACCTAGTACAGTTCCAAGGTCAATCGGTAATCTATTTAAGACACTATATACGGTTATTTATTTTTCTTGCAAAGGTAACTCTTGGATAGACGCCAAATACACAAATTCTGTGACGGTACACAGGTTTATAACTAGGAAATACAGACAGAAATGAAAATCTTAATATGTACCTATATACATAATAATTCTTAGTGTTTGTCACTGAAGTCCTCCTAAATGGCTGGACCGATTACTATAAAAATTTTGTGAGTAAAAATACTGGATATACAGGGTAAATTTTAATTATAGTAGAGCCATTACAAACGTGCAGACTACGTCATAAAACAAAACGTCAAAGTAATGGACTATGTTCGCACATTCGAGCGAGAGTTCCGATATACCTATAAGTGTAAAAGAGAGATACAATAAAATGATTGATGACGTATTCTGCACGTTTGTAATGGCCCTACTACTTTTGCAGGCAGCTTCTGGGAGAAATGCTGCAGGAGTAATAGATGGAGTAACGGGTAATTGCATTAGCAATAAACTTAGGTATAATAAATGTGGGAAACGCAGTGAACTCTGAATTATGTCATGTCATGCAATGTATATTAATATTTTCCAATCACGACACCCTTGTTGCAATGGCAACAATACTGAATAACAATAATAAAAATTAATTCTTCGTTAAAAACGTGCCGGCTAATTTACAAGATGTTTAATGTGCATTTGATTCATTAAGTTATTGCAGAAAAAAAAATACAAAAAAAATCAACGGGAACCCTTAAACTTTCCACTGTTTATCTTTCTGTAACCGACTTCAAAAAAAATATTATTTCAAAAATTAAAACTAACTTCAAAAAAGTTTAATGTAAAGTATAAATTAACGTATCAAGGAGCTAAAATTTTGAAGTCGATCCTAATAGCTTTTGTATCAGCTTTGTATATAAAACTACATATCAAAAGAAACAATTGAGGTTCACGATTGCAGGATTCACAGGACAGCTACAAGCTACTCATGTGTTCAATTATAATTAAGGAATATTTAGCTTCAAAAAAAGATAGCTGAAAAGTATGAATTAAGGAAGCTACAATTACTTTTGAAGTTGATACAATAACCGTTGTACAATAAATAAAACCGCACCTCAGAAGAAACAGTTCACATTTACGATTGCTTGAACCAACTTCTTCTAGCTCCTCTGGAGCTCACACTACTTCATGAAGCTACCAACGCATTCCTTGAAGCAGTAATTTCTATAACCTAATTATCTTATTCCACCTAAAGTAAGTTACGCGTGCAGTATTGCTCAATTCCGACATAATTTTGTAGCAGCCTATTTGAAGACAGCGATCAATTTGAATAACAATTACTATAACAACTGAGTAATTAAGCAGAACGGACTCAAATTTTCATATTTCACACGGCTAGCTTACACGCGGACAGCTACTTGGCCAAGTAACAAAGCGAGGATGCGTTACTATCAGATGAAAACGCTCTAAGATAATTTTGATAGATCGATTAGGTACACAGGTATTTTTTAAACTACTGTTAGTGATAATTTTACGTGCTTTAGAAGTAAGATCCTTGCTTTTACAAATAGTAATACTTAATATATCGCCCCTTCCAGG
>LGAG01000852.1:484231-518865 GCA_001278395.1 Lerema accius | reverse complement strand
TATTTGAAATGCATCACTCTTTAAACAGTAAGTACCTATGTATGTATAGAATAAAATTTAGTTACCTATATAAAAAATACTTGTCTCATGTTTAAATGACCATAGTAGGAAAACGGATAAACCGATTTGGCTAAAGTTTTTTATACGTTTGAATTTGCAAAGAAATTATGGCATGATAATCTTAAAATATCTCAACAGAACCCCGAAAAATTTAGACGGTGTTTCTATACAAAACATGCAATATTTTACAGAATAACGTATGCCGTGTCAGCTTGTAATGTATTGGAAAATTATTCATTTGCCAAGGTAATCATAAAGTGAAACTAAACAAAAGCTTGTAAAAAACATTCATTCATGCATTCCACTATGAACTATAGATAGCCCTTTCTTAATTTATAAAGTCAGTTAGGTGATGAGTGAGACAGCAATACGTAATCTATCACTCTCTGACACACACGTCATAAGAGTTTTGTTAAAGCAATCGTTACAAATATGTCGTAACTTGTACCAGTTGTATTATCGATATATTAATAACGTTAGACGAAATTAAATGATCTGAAAATTATTGCGCGTATCCATTACACTGTATGTGATCGAGATCGTGTGCTTAAACATAAAATATTGGTCATAAAAGTGTCAATAACGCATCGAGTTTAGATTTTTGTCATTCGCTAATAACTTGCAAAGTATTATTGACGTTAGTTTATTGGATTTCTTGATAGTAACTAGCTGATCAATATGAGTCAATAAATATAATAATTAACCTTATCTTTTAAGTTTTACAACTTCTTGCCAACTGGGAGTCCCCTTAATTCAAAGCAAATAGATTTTATTTTACAAGCACAAAGTAAAATTTAACAGCCATGAGAAAATTATATTTTTCCGTCAGATATGTAGGTACCGGACCACTTCAAATGTGACCATCCCAAAATCCCCTGTCGTGTAACAGTGGAAACGCGCAAACTTTGCTCGGGTGGTCTCACTGCGACAAGTGGCCCGATTTCTTTAAGGTGAAGGCCCCCAACGAGTCGCTAGTTACAACAACACGCCTTAGAGCAATTTGCTAAACTTGTCAGCGTCTTTTGACACTGATAGTTGGCACTTAATGGACATTCATCTAAATCTTTAATTAAAAGAGTCAAATTCAGAGTTGCCAAATTTTTTTTTGAGGCCAATCGGGATTTTCAAAATTTCTGTTTTGTCGAAAGCAGGGCATAGTAAAAAAAAGTTTAAAATCTGAATTTTTAGAAAAAAATACAATGTATAGTTTTTTTTTTCTTTTAATGATTAGTCAACACGGTCAAAACTTTATAGCCATTATTAAATGTAATTGTACATAACTAATTACTAGTTTTTAATTACTCGAATTTAAATCGGTTTTGGTAGATTTTGGAAACGTCATGTGATAAGTATAATCATACTTATTTTCTCTTAAACACTTAAACAATGCTAGTGTTCGAAAGTACTCATTTAAGGGTTGAAATTTCGATCCCAATCTCTATGTGATGAAATAATAGTATGCTCCACGACATCCGCATTGATAATACCTAATAGTTCACACCTAGTAGGAACTAGGAACATTTACTAGGATCCACGAGGGATCATGGTTTGCTAGACACAAATTGAGGATGCGCAAGATGAACAAATTGTACGAGAGTTAGCGGAAAACTGACTTTAGAATTGGGTCAGTTAGACGACGGAGTAGAAGAATTCAAGTGTAAATATTGGTACTAGTATTGTAGTAATAGAAGTATGGATAATTAGTAAAAAAAAACAAGTTTTAAGTAAGCTGTAAATTGAGTACAGATATTCGAAATTTTCGAAAATTGCAATTTTTTAATAATAGATGTGTGTTAATTTAGAAGTTTGGTAGATTGACACGTAGTTACTACTTTACATTATACTATCGCAATTTTAAGGGGGAGGGGAGGTAGTTCTCCCCCCTTTACTTTCCTTGATTTATAAATCCTACGAGTTTTTGGACATTCCAAATTCTGTATCACGAAATACATAATCAACTAAGGAATTCTTTTATAAATAGAAAACATTTGTATAATCCCAAAACAAATATTCAAATGTTTATAACATGACCATTATAATAAAGTTAGTTTGAGCTAACTAATTATTACTTAATCTACGCCATAAAATTTTACCATTTGTGGATTTTTTGTGACGTCACTTCTATACGCAATGTGATAAGAATACGTAAAACTACAGGATTATGAGTACAAGTAATTTTTATCAGTTGTAATTATCAACGTCATCAGATAAAACATTCTCCCTGAATCATTCGACCTTGGATTTCAATTTCAATCTTGTCTTGACCTGTGTGCACTGACTACTGACCTTCCGGCATTTTGACGTTGACTGTACTAGTTTTTCATTCATCATAAAATATCATGTTTATCTAGTTCTATCTATGCTATTGTAATAAGTACATTAGAATTCCAAAAAAAATTTGACAAACAGATACTAATTATTAGTACCTAATACATTAGAATTAAAAAAAAACAAATTTGACAAACAGGATTAATCGCTTCAAAGTTTTATAAGAAAAAATATCAAATAAAACGTAATACTTTTCACATATTTAAATATGTACAGCAAAAACGCGTCAATGGAAACAGTATTTAAATTTTTGCGTTCAACGGAGGATTTTCCTCAAGGCATTGAGTTGGACATAATTACTACAAGGACATTGAATAATAATATGAGTGACCGATTGTCTTACAAAACTCTTGTATACTCTATACGACGCGACGTGAAACTTATAGCCAATGATATTTTACACTATACACACTAATACTATACACTACAAGATCGGGTAGATGTTGTGCAAGACCTATATTCGAGTGTAAGAAAAAAGGTAATGTTTATATTTAGTATCTGTTTCTAGTATCTGTTTCGTTTGGGTTACTGACTCGGAGTAATTACCCTGCGGGGGTAAGTCAAATGGGGTAACGTAGAACGTAAAATTATGAGTGTCGTACAATAGAAAGATACAGAAAAAAGTAACTTGTACTGTTATTTTGATACCATTTTATGGATGGGGTAAAATTAGTTTTCCTAATAGGTCACAAGGTTAGGGATAAATTTTCTAGAATCTAGCTAGAGCCTAAACGACTTCAAAGGCTTTAACATACGGGGTGTTACTGGATTCATCTTCATTGTGAGAGTTGCATAGGCTATACATTGTATGTGTATTTTTAATATGGCACCCCATTTTTTTATAGTAGTCGTGTTAGTTGTTTGTGTATCCATTCATAATTTTCTTTACATACCTACACCCATTTGAGTTTTGTATTAAACAAAACAGTAGAAATAAAAGATCTGTAAATCAACGTTTTCACTGAAGTAACCGACATAATATCTCCACAATTATCTTAATGTTGAGAGACTGGAATATTTTGACCCACAAGTGTAACATCTGAGTTACCGGTAATCCGTGACCGATATTATTAGGAGGAAAATATATTATGTCTACTGACGCAATTTATTTTTTCACAGTTTATTGTCAAAGAGAATTTTTAATGTTATTTTTGACATCATAATTTTGATTTTAGGTGAATGTGAATTTGTTGACGTTTTAACTTATTTAAGTTTCAATTTTTGTGTATCAACTTTGGTAAAAACATTGGTCCTTCGAGCCGGATGGAAATTGTTGGTAAAATAATTTTGAAATTAAGTAATTTTAATTTTATATATAATGATAACGATATAATATTTATACTCAGTATTTTTTTTGACAAATCTAGCCCACTACTGAGCACAGGTCTTTTCTCATAACTGAGGAGGTCTTGAGGGATTAGTGACAAACTCAAGAGTCAAAAGATACACTACCAAGTCCTCCGACATGGCTTAAGAAATGTTATCTGACGATGACGATATGACCAATAGTATAACATGCCTTCAAAGCACGGAAGCGCTCTAGAATTTACCACTAGCGGTCACCCATCCACTTTCCGACCGCGCACGCAGTTACTTAATCCTCGACCACTACGATCGACGCAAGCCGTGCGACGAGTACTTAGTAATAATTTTAAATGTACTTGAAATTCCTTAAAAAGACAGTACAACGATGCAGATACTTAACTTTTATGCGATCAGCTAACCGGTTTAATCCCTAATCACTTTCCGAGAACGTTTCAAAGATATAACTGGGTTTTTCCCGCTTGGACATAGTTTTTGTTAGTAAGCGGTAAAATGCACTTGGAGATGAATAAATGTCTGGGGAATAAAAATAAGCAGGCAACCTAAAATAAGACCTGTCTACTAGGGTTGCCATATCCAGGCTAATCGTCTCTTGGACATTTCTGGGGCACGAAGGGACACAGTTTTGATACCCGGTCTGGGATAAAAATAAGTAGGAGCAATAGTTCTATGCTTGATATTTTTGTTTTAAACTTTTTTTTTTATTTCTTAAACTATTAGGTAAATAGAAAAGACTAAAGTTATTTAAGTTTTAAATTTCAACTTGTGAAAAAAAAACTAGCATTTTTTCATTCCAGGACAGAAAAGTAAAATTACTGGACACGGAAATCCCGGCTATATCTGGCAACCCTTAAGTCTATTCTGAGATAAAAACTTTTATCTTATAACTACCTGACTATATTATTATTGTAGTACGTTCCTTACTACAAACAGCAAAAACTTTGGACGTTAAATTAAAAACAAAAAACACATGCACAAATGTCGTTGCTGACGGTACTACCACTAAGTTATGCTGTCTGTACAGTGCGTTATTGAGATGCGACCTTTGTCCAACCTGTGCTACGCCGGCACAGTTATTTATCACGGTACCGACTTTTTGTTATCATTCTAATCATCAACCGGTTAAACTGAGCGGTTTTTTTTCACACCTAACTCACATAAGGCTACCTAAATTCCGTACCTGCCAGGTTTATACTAAGAAATTTTAATGAGGCTATACTATTAACGTCAAAGATAACTCAAAATAAAAATGACATTTTGTACGATGATTCAGAATTTTATTTCATCTTGTTTACTTGCTCAAAGGTTACAATGCTGGACTAGTGTTTAATAGGCCCTGGATTCAGCATCTGTATAAAAAAAAGTGATAGCCTAGTGGTTTAAACTTTGGTCTACCTCTATCTAAGTTCCTGGTACCCCACACAAATTGAGAGGTGGGACAATTATGGGTTGTAATAATGATGATTATGATAAAAAAAGTTAACATTTGCATCATACATTAGCGTTAAGCTAGTTATAGAACGCTAAGCTAGTTAAAATACGCGAATCTCCACATCGCATCGAAAAATTGATCAACAAACAAAAATCAAAGCCTCCACACATTTAAGATGCCAAAAAAGAAATGTTGACGTAATTTGTGATACTTTAAACAAACGTGAATCCTTCTATATTTCCTTTTGAAGCAGTAGAAAACGGATGCGAAGAGAAATGCAAATAAATTATATAAAGCTAATGTTAGGTATTATTAAAATAGAAGCAGATTTTTTAATAATCTTTTTAATAGCGTTTGATCTGAAGACACGAAACGACCCAATTGACTTATTTCTACAAACGAATGAGACGGCAAATATAACTATCGTTAAGACTTTAAGGATGCATGCAATGTAGCGCGGAATACTTTTTTCGGTTAACCGCTGTTAAATGGGTCCTAGGTTCGATTTTTAGCGAGGCAGAGATTTGTATGACGAATTTATATTTCTGTTCTTCGTTACTCTGTGTGGATTATATACATATGTGTGTGTGTGTGTGTTATCTGTACTTGTGTGTTGTTCATAGCAGCCACGACACGGGGAATCCTAGTGTGTAACTAAAAGTGTGTAGTATTATCATACATTCACACGTGCGTCAAACTGTCGCAACGACATTCGCTATTTGCTGCATTTTTTGTCGCTGTCGTAAATCGTATACACAAGAGTTGAATGAACTACAATCGATAAACACTGCTTATATAGAAAAAACATTTGCAATCTTAATATGAGTCGTAAAAGACGACGCAACGCAAAGGTTGACTAATCGCATGTATGGATTTAAATTATGCTGCAAAATATCTATACATTATATTAAAATTATACGTTTGTATGCATAAATGCAGGTATGTACGAGCTTGATATTTCAAAGTTTTTAAAAGTGCACAAAGCTGAACTTTATGCTTTACGCAAAATGTGTACAAATTACAAATAAATAAACATATTATTATTTTTAGTTTAAACCAAAACCCACACTTTTCATGAATAGACAATGCACATTCGTAAGTCAGAAGACCCTGTTCATAGACATTTGACATTATTGTTGACCTCATCCAACTTTGTATTTTAAACGAGTGTATAATCTGTCATTTAACAGTGATTTATGGTTAAATTTCGACCAAGGACCGGGACTTGCAGAACCCATCAACAAAACGTCTCATTATCACAACCAAGCCATGACAATTACGAGGATTTAAACAGATGTAATAAACAATAGTTCAAGTACTTCAAAGTCAAGTAAAGTCAATCAAAAGTACGCCGTCAAGTGTGAAGTTCCTCGTTCAAAACCGGTAGCGACCGGTGAAGAATCTTGTGATCGTAGTATGACGATAGTTTGACATAAAAACATATCCTAAACTATGCTATAATGTTAATGCTATGCTATAAAATAAAATAGGTTTTTTTTTCTTAACTTAAAGACGTTTTTTCAATTTTAAACTAGGGCATTACAAGAAATGGAACTGGACAGACATGTTAACTCCATCATATAAAGATTGTGACTGAAATGTCAGTTTCTATTGTATGCATCGAGAATAAAGTAAGAGAAACGTAAGATTAAATGGGTCACGTCTTGTAGTCCCAATCTATCTATACTAATAATATAAAGCTGAAGAGTTTGTTTGTTTGAACGCGCTAATCTCAGGAACTACTGGACCGATTTGAAAAATTCTTTGAGTGTAAGATAGTCAATTTATCGAGAAAGGCTTTAGGCTATATACGAGAAGCATCACGCTAAGATGAATAGTAGAGGAGCAACAATAAAAAATATTGCGAAAACGGTAAAATTACGCCTCTTCTTTCGTCTTTAATAATTTGACTATTACATAACATTGGGCGTCCTTGAAAGCTCCTAATGGAAATGATTATTATCTATCAGTGTCAACTATAGTGATTATTTAGTTTAATATCAGTTTTTCGCACTGCGTATCCATTGCAATCAGTAGATAGACCGTAAAGATATCGCCGATAAGCTATCCGTGACAGCTGACTGCTGGATGATAGCCATATTGTCAATGAATGAGGTTTTAAGCCTCGGCTTAAACTAGGTACTATTAATTTGCGAATAACAGCTGACTCTGAGAAGCAAAAAAAAATGGAAACCTCTACAAAAGTTAAACCAATATGGTAAGAAAGAAAAAAGGTAAGTTTATTTGCGGAGTCACTAAATAATACACTATAATAATTAATGTAAAACATATTATTGCCCCTCCTTATAATATTATATGTAAAAAACTAATAATTAAAATAAAAAAATAAAAAAATCCCACTGCTGAAAATTGGGAGAAAAAAATTTACCTTTGTAACTCTTATAATCGAAATGAATCCAATGACAGGATGTTGAAATCCATCAGGCTGTTTAGGCTGTAGAGCGAGCCAGAGAAGTGGCCATACATACATACACTCTAAAAACATTACCTTCCATATAGCCAGGTATGGATTAGTTCACAAAACATGTCATTGAACTGCAACGAATAGGTAGGCAACATATCCACGTGCCTGTATGAGTGGTAATAATACCTAAAAGAAACATGTTTTAACATGGTCGTGTGTGATGGTAACCGACCATCCACCGTCCCCGTTACCTGTCACTCTAATGTCATCTGTCAGAAATATAAGTTGATATTAACTCAGGCAAAAAATATTAATAAGCGCTTGTTTATTCGTTAGTGCAAAATTGGTCGATAGATTAGTCTATAGTTCGTACTTAAATATATGATGATACTAAGATGTTTCGAGGGAGTTTCTTTCCCCTTTCTTCTCCTCCATAAGCACCTTTAAGAAAAGAAGTAGATTAAAAAAAATATGTGCATAAGTGTTTCATTGATACCTTCATGAATAAATGATTTTGAATTTTATGTTCAGTTTTCTTGTCAAAATGGCTGAACCGATTTTGATGATTCATTGGGATCTTCTTGATAATGAGAGTGTCATATATTTTTAGCTTTTTTTCTTTTAATTAATATGTGCTCAATATTATTTTAATCCACCTTCTTAACGCAAATGCTATCTAATACTTTAATTAATTACGTATAAGTAATAATGTTATGTTATGTTAATATTGGTGGTATTATAAATAGAACCTGCAGTAGGTATATTATGTAAAAGTTATACGTATAACTTGTAAATTGCACTCCAAGGGCAAACAAACGACACGAAACAAAAAATAATAAACCAGTTGGATAATTAGTAAGTTTTTTATCAATATATTTTAGTCATGGACGGTTTTATAAATATTGTTGTTTTTAAAGTAAAAACTACTGAATTCCAAGCAAAAATTTTATTTATAAAAAAACCGTTTTGTTGTTTATTTTTAGACAACTGATTTTGGAAATCGAACCCGAATCCGTTTAATATTTTATCCCAACCCATAAAAGTTTTTAAGGATAATCAAATTAAAGTAATTGCAGTAATTTGGAGTTAATTCCCGGACAAACAAACTGTCGCTATACATACATACGTTTTCTGAGTATTGAGTACCTACTTACTACACTCAGGAATGTTCGGTAATTACAACTTTTTATGATGATATTTTTATGACAACGATACGTAATACCATGCGGGTACATGAAACCACAACACGACACATATTTTAAAATGTAATAAATAAATAAGAAAAAATAAATAAACGTAGTACAAAAAAATTCTCTGAAAATTATGGAATATTATTTTGGAACCCTATAATTTTTGTTTTGTATCTGAAGTCTTTAAGTAACCATGGTCTGAATTTACACTCGAATTAGCTAATCCTAAGATTAGTCGTAATATAAAGAGTGGCAAGCAACCTGCTTATTCTATCTTTATTACTACTGAAAGTTATCAAATCAAGAAAAGGACATCGATTAGAATTAATCTATTAAATCAATAAGGGGGAAGCCTATGAACACTACAAATAACAGTTGAATAGTGAACTAAATGACCTATGACCAGAATCCATGAAGCATTCAAACTGCCCGTAGCAGCAACTGCATGATTCAGCTGTTATCAGTGACTATGACGATGCGGCGGGCGTTACCCGGTGATAAACGTTCTGCGTACTACAGTATTGATATTTATGATTGCTAAATTATGAAAGTTATGAAACATAATCCTCGATGTAGACTATGAAACATATTAGCTTATAAACAAAGTATAATATTCGTCGAAGAAAACATTTTAGGAATAAAAGTAAAGTACTTTTGTAATTGATAGGTACATAAACGTTTACGATCAGTTACTTCGGTATTCTTACTGTTTTTTTCAAAACAACATTCAACTACAATACATTCGATAAAATTAAATAGGACTAAAAATTCTTCCTTGAGGAACACCATAATGTCATAGCGATTCAAAGTGGATTTAGTACACGATTTGAAGTCTTATTTTCAGATAATACTTGATAGCATAGTATCTAGTAATTTATAAATAACAATACTAGAAAAAAACAAGAGTAAATACTTACAAGGCCACAGAAATGCGGGGAAGAGGATCCAAAACCATGACCAAAAACTTAAAGCTTTATTTAAAGAAGAGTTAACACTAAATCTTCTGTCAAAGATAGGAAACAACTGTATTGTGGAAAATCTAAAGCTGCAATGTAGGCCGTTAACAATAACGATACTAGTATACAAGAAAAACACACTCCGTAATCGGTTATAGAAATCTAGCATCGTATATGTCGACGGATCGAAATAAAAGACTAGTAAAGGCTTGGATAAGACATCATACAAAAAAATTAGGATTCATTTTTTACTGATAATTTATTCATCACTACCCAACAAATTACTGTAACAGCCACAACTGTGTATGGTAATATGGTTTGATTAATTTAGAAGTAGAAGTTTATCAAAGCAATTTATGGCACTTTAAAAACAATTTGACCCAATATGAAGGACAAAAGACCGATGCTTTTAGGGGATAAACTTAAAATAAGCAAGTAAAACTGGAAATTCGAAAACATTGCGATTTAGATTTTCCTGAGCCTAATGATTGAAAATTAAATAAATCTCAAAAATTGCATGATAAAATAACGAGCAAACTATCACGCAATATCACTATGGACGTTTATTTACTTAACGATACATATCTCAGTGTATTAACGATTGTAGATCAAAACCATTGGAGCAACGATAGTAATCTCGCGAAGTATTCAAGCGGGGTCACGGTCTCAAAGGGTGATATTTGTAATGGCAACAAACGGCTTACTACTAAGAGTGACACGTGTGAAGCAATATGTGGTACATGCTTGTTTTTATTAACCATAAAGGTAGTTAGACTTGTTAGATAAATAATTTCAAACAATATACGAGTAAACATGTAAACATTATAAATTAATAGTTGGAAAATTTAAGCAAAAACGTTGCAGTTTAAAATAAATGGATGGATGGAATGGTTAAAATGGATGGATATTTCTCAAGGCATATTTCACTAATTAAGATAATTAAATTCAAGATGTTACTCGGGTTACTTCATTACCCTATTAATTTATTTTAGCTAGTCTTTTAACAACTAAAGACTATCGTGTTTCCAATTTTAGCATTTTCATCATTTTTGATCCTAAACCTAGGTATGTTTGCCCAAGGCAAATCAATTTAATAGTTTAAAAAAACAGGTTTAAACTCTTCCAATGCTTCAATACATAGACAAATAACTATAGGATTTTATACCTTGCCATAATTTTGGTAAAAGCCATCCTATAACTTTTAATTACATAATCAGCCATGAAAAAGACATTTCATTTAAAAAACTCCATGAAGTTACATAGTAAAAACAAAATACTTTACGTGCGAATTTTATAGTTCCAATCATTTATTACATGCTCTGGGTTCATGGCCAATGAAACGAGAGTGATCATTTCTCTAATGAGCAACTAACATGACTTGTTAAGCAACGGCTGTGTTTTAGCTTGTTAATCTGCTCCACACATTCTAGTTTTAATGACTGCTTTTAGATCAAGTCGAGTCATTTCAAGATCATGTACTGGGCTTACTGTTAATATAATGGTACACTAGCTGTGACTGCGACTTTGTTTACTTTGCTGTTAAAATTTGCTTTGTACGAAGTTTAGATTTAATTTTTTTTTTCAGATTTTATAAGGCGAGCAGCGCCGTGACGACTTTAAAAATGATTTTAGTTAATTTACTTAGTTTTAAATTGTAACCTCATAAAAATTTTATATCAAAAACACGATGTTTATTGCTTTTAGATGTGCTAATAAAAAATATAAACTTCGTCAAAATCACTTGTCCTAATTTTAATGAATCTAGTTTTTTTATTCTTTTCCCTTTCGTGGTTATTTTGCATCTGAGAGATTTGTTTTCGTTTTGCTAACGATATTTAAAATCACCAAGAACATTTAACGTAAAATAATTGGAACAAATTACTTTAATAGCTAAAACCAATTTGGGTGAAATACTGCAATAATTTTATCACTTATGTTCATGTGTCGACTTCCTTTGTCGAATGTGCGCTGTTTATTATGGCCCTAATTAAGCTCGTTGAGCGAATTGTCGATTAGGGCTTTTCACATACACTTGTTAATGGGAACAGTTTTAACTCCCTCTTGTACAAATAAAAGAACAATATCATTGTTTTCTATACCTTTGATGGTATTTATTGTTTATTCTACATGCAATTTATCTTTTTCCTCGATTTCAAAAGGAGGGTTATGTATTTCGAATTTTTGTATATATATGTGTATGTTCAATTCTTCGACACACTCTATAGCTCAAATGACTACTCGTATTTTAACTTATGAGGTGTTATTGGATTCGTCTTCAAGTCTTCATTTTGGCTTGATTAGAAATATTAACCCTATTTGTAGTCATTTATCAACTTCAAACACGGATATTAAACCAATGTGACATATGTTAGAAAATGTTCATTTTCTATTCGCTTTTCACTTTTTAAATTGCGAGATTTGCATCTCTAACCCTGATTTTGTTTGAGTGTGAGAGAGAGACGTAAGTATAAATGAGTTACGTCACGAAGTTTCAATCCTTAAAAATGGAGTAATACTCGAGCAAATATCACAAGCACCTTTGAACGATCAACGAGGCTTAGCAGCCATAAAAACTTTATCTATGTCGGTTATAAATATAATTGCAATTACTCAGTATGAGGACGAATAATAAACGCATATAATTTGACACACATTCTACACTCAATGCTGCACTGAGGTCCTCATACCCGTATTTCAAAGGAAATCAAGGCTTCGGTTGCATATCTCGTTAAATGCCGTGGTAATAGTATCCGAGAATAGGGTTGTCAATGTCTTAATTGTCAATGCAACGAAAACTCTTAAAATATCTGACACAATTTGTGTTGTATAAAGGTTTAAAATTTTTTTTTTCAAGAAAATAAAAAAACTTAAATAAACATGATGTTTCGAATTCCGTTCCTTAAAATATGCCTTCTTTAATTAATTTTTGTAGTCTAATGTAATGTTATAACAGTTTCATATTCCCAAATAGACATATAACATATTCTGTAAAAGATAAAGCACCTAGTTCATTACATTTTCCTTTTTTATAGGTAATTGTTTTTATTTTTTCAATTCAATTTAATCCTATCCTGTCTTGACCAGACTGTCTATACATATAAACCTGATTCAGTTGGCACCAGACTTCCTTTTTAATACAATAAGAATTCTCATACACTTACAAGGAATTTCACAAGCACAGCCCTACCCAAGAATAAACGGTAAAATCATATGTTACATATTAATAAAATGCAATTATGCCGCTGTGATTATTCAGAGTTAACAACCTTGTACACATAAGCTTGTGTCATTGTCCGTAAGATAGTTGGAATAGAATAACAGACACCCGCCCCCTGGGGGGACTGAATGTGTTTTACCTACTTATCATTAACAGAAAACCAAAAAACCCGACACCAAATAATTGGAGAAAGGTATAACAACAAAATTAATAGCCTATGTCTCACAATAGAGACGTATCCAATGACATCCTATACGTTAAAATCCGTTAAGCCTTTCAGTCTTTAAGGCGTCCCAAAGAAATGGACATAGGATCGGAAATCATTACTCTTCTGACGCAGTCCAGTAAATAGATCGGCATTTCATCTAATTATGTTTTCTTCTACGTCCAAAACGCTGGCCATGACCTGCCATCAGACTTTCTACCTTCCTGCCTAAAAATATTAGGTCCAATTTTCTCCAGCAAACGAAACAGAGCTGTTCAACGAAATGACATCACAAGAAGGTAACCTTACTTTACATTTACTTAACTAGCAATTGGATAACATTTTCCGTGAAACGCTCATAAGTTACGGTAACAAAGCAGATAAAACACGTACTTTGAACACTTCTACAGTTTTTGTTGTTGTTGATGATGATGATTATAATGCTGATGCCCTCAAAAACAAATCGACACTGGCTAACACGAAGTCATATGAAATCCAGTGACTTCTAACAGGGGGAAATACGTTATTCCCTGATTAATTTTTTATGGACCGTCAACGTCATCCAGAAATATCAGCAACTTTATAAACCACTCTTAACTAGCCGAATTAAAAGCAACCAGTCATAGCCAGCAGGTAGGTAGATCTATAAGATGACCCAATGACAGATAGAGCTATAAAGCTATGAGATTTCAACAGTCATCATCATCATCATAAACATCGGTAACTTCATTGACGGCCCTTCAAAACGCTCATAAGAAATCAGCGATCCCTGTAATCAGCATAGCAAACGTCAGCACATCATTAATCCCCATTAATTGTTAATTAATGATTTTACCAGCTAACAGTACAAGACCTAAACAACAATCCCAACGTTCCCTATTTACTGCGTATCCAGTGCTCTAACAATGACGGAACTGAAGTGAATTTCACGCCCGAGAAACGCTGGTATTGCTCAGAACGAATCGCTGCGGCTGATATGAATCATGGTATTGTTATGGTCTGAAATGAAATGGTATAATTACTGAACCTGAACGACTGAACGTACTTAGACACTATAGACTCGTAGTCAGCAAACATGCAAATCTTGATAGACAGCTTTTGTTACAAGAGCTTTATCAATAAGAAGCTCATAAAGAAGAAAACAACCAAGCTTTTTACGCTAAATAAGAGATATAAAACTCATGCATTAATGAGAAAGATTTTGCGACTTTCTGCAAACCAAAATATAGGGAAAAATGTTTCTACGACATTTACTAAACTGTGTGAAAATGTCGAATACGTTCTTAAAAGAGTTTGTTATATTGACAAAATGTATGTAGCAAAACATATTGCATGGGTTTGTATTATTGTGGCTATGAAAATTATCAAATTACCGAAGAAATGGGGATTTTTTCCAACCACAAATTTGAGCGTAAAATAATAGCAAATTAGCAGTACACTCCCACTATCTGGTAGATTTGGAGAATCAGGATGAAATGGGGAATTCACCGAACGTCCTCAATGAGACCCAAATCAGTACAGTAAGTATTATGTTATCAAACTTGTAATTTTTTTTGTAAAGGCAATCTAATATTCAACCATTCACATTCAAAATTACAAATTACCTACTTATCCAAACCAGTATTTTTGATACCAATACCACTTTAAATTAAGTTGATAAGGTGTAAGTTACTTTTAATAACAAAACGATAATGATTGAGCAAACCGCAAAAAATGGTTGAGCGAGCGTTCAACTGTTACGTAACGCAATTTTTGAACATTTTTGACCCCCTTCCCCTCATGTAACGCATCATAACATTTTACAAGATAAATTGCTTTACGTAGTACTTGAAGTGGCGCCTAAGAGATTAGTAGTAAATACCTACTGTTCTCAAAACTCTTCAAGGAACCAAATAAACTATTGAATAAAAATTATTAAATCGTCGTCATTTCAAAGCAAAATTTTACCGATATGATGAGCATTTACTAAAGGTATAAGAAAATTAAAGGTCGGAAATACTTGATAGAAATAAGGAATCAACCAAACTATAAAAGAAAAAATATGCTGTGGAACAACGTCTGCCAAATGAGTAATATCTGGCTGTTTCTTCAAGTTTCCGAATCCAAGACAGGAGTTTATATTTTTTATTCTTTTAAAACTTCATACGTCCTCTTCGAACATTAAAGTTGCATTTATCATCTTGTTTCCTTGTAATTGGATTGCAATTTCAACCAACTTTTAGCTCTACGGTTATGTAAATGTGAAAAAACCATTTTCGGTGTAATTAATAAATTACCCACTTGATAATGAACCGTATTTTAAGTGAAAATAAAATTGAGTATCATCAAAGTAATTCGACACACAGTTTAATCGATTAATAAATGTATGCTGCTTTTAATAGAGTTCATATTACAATGCGTCAATCTTACGTGAAGTTACGTTATGGCAAATGAATTTCAACCATCAGACGTTAATTTAAAGTAGATTCTTAAACAATAAGCATTTATTTGATGAAATACATTGATGCCATACAGCTTCATTGATGAAGAGAACTACACATGAGCGGAGGTTTCTTCGTGACGTATTTAATTGTTTTTATATCATTAAATTGTATGTGTCATACGAGTATTGACGTAGCAAGTAGTTATAAATAGATAATTAATAGGATAACAAATCAACCGACAATAATTTTTGTTTGTAATGTTTTTACACAAAAACTACTGGACCGATTTCAATCATTCTTTCACTATTAAAAAGCTGCATATTAACTGAGCGACATAGGCTATATTACATTAAAAAAAACAGGGATCTTATATAATAGTTGAAACTTAAAATCTGAAAAAAAAAATAATAAAACTTGTCATGTTTGTACCTTATATGAATGGCCGTAATCTAAAGTATTTTTTATCCTGTGAAACTTTTTTTCCGTGGTATAGGAGGTAATTTTTATAGTCGCTACCATTCGATGAACATTCAAAACATTTTTTTACTTTTGTTTAATTTATTAATCTCATTTTGGATATAATTTTATCAAACAAACTCTGAAAGAATGCTGCGCATTTAATTCGCTATAAAAACCCTTGTTCTAAGATATTATTAAGAATGATTTAAACTTAAAAACATTCTAGGCAGACATTAATAATTCCAATACGTAACATCTAACAGAATTAGGTATTTTAAATCATGACAAAATAAATTTCCTGCTTTGTTTATTCATCACATAATACAAACACAACGATTGCGTACCTATACAGGATAACTTTAAGTTTACCTCGTCACGAAACACCTCAACGAGAAATGAAGACGCTCTACCGATCACCTTTAATTGATCACCTATGAATATATCAAACACACGTGTTGATAATGTAAGTATTTAAACCCTACTAGTAAATAAACACGTGGTTTTAAATACAAAACAATAGAACGATCGAGTAATACCGGTAAATCATTTCGTACTCAAGTCCATTTACATGATATAGGTCATCAGAGTGTTCAATAACATCAATATATTGCTCCTGATGAATGTTTGTAAACCGTTTGGGCTCCTGTTATTCATCCTGTAACTTCTAAACGACTTAATTAAGGTCAAATTCTTGTAAACAGTCGAGGTTAAATGATAGACGTTTTGGAATTGTTGCTAGAAGTCGAGTTGGATCAGCTATGGACAAATTGAGATTTTTACAGCGTTTGAGAGATTTTGAATCAAGAATTTTAGGTCATATATTAACAAATAGGTTACTTAGATATTATGGGTCACAGACAAGCGTAACCATGTACCATAGACCCTGATATAATATTAAATACAGAGAAAGAAGACTTTCCAAATACAAGTTACCTTGAACTTGAGCGGAAAGATACTACTAGGTAACTTGTTGTATAATAAATTGATAAAATTATGTATTAGCTGTCCTTTTGAATGAACATGGTAAAGTAACTTAAGGTCCCTGGATTTAGGGGCCAGTATCCTATAGTCTACTGATTTACTGTATTAAAACAACCTAGATACAAGACCAAGGGATAATAAAATAGGTTACAATAGAAAAATAAATGTCATCAGCGCATTATGCTTAACAATTACTTCTAATCATTCCATGTAATTAAAAAAACATTTTTCCAAGAACGCTACTTCCATTAATAATTCAAAACTGATTACTATTGGTATCTCCTCGGACTATCTGTGTTACAGAAACGTGTTTACGCTGAACTTTCAGTGTATTTTAACTAACAATGATGGCTGACGTACGTCTGCATGTATGCGTCTATGCGGCCTATAGTCAACAGTTTCAATTAGCTGTTAAAAGATGTATTTGTCTTGAAATTCTAAGACAAATTTGTAATAAAAACCACAATGGCTTCGGAGCATACCGACTTCGAGCGCCGCGTCAAGCAATCCAATAACACCGAGCACTCACTGTACTGTATTACTGACTTCAATTGACAACTGTCCACGATTATTTACTCACATAAGCACGTGTTTATGATGGCGGAACGCACGTCCGTGCGCGCTCGCGGTCAGAATGACACTGACTCTTGATAGCGCTTGATACCGTACCGGCGCCCGCGCATAATATCTGGCAGGTATGTAACAGGTAAACTGCTTCTGAAAATCGTATGCAGTCATGATGCAAGCCTTCGTTTACCTTCCTTCAGAATGGAATGATAAACCTTTTTATCTTGGTGATGCTATCTTCGGAATGGGACAGTCCCTGCTCTACTTGTTTTCCTTTTATTTTTATTACTGGTTTGGGTAATAAAACTATTTTGTTTCGTAAGATATGAAGTCAGCTCTTCAATATGAATTAATTTAGACGTATTGGGAAGGTTTGCAAGTTAGAAGATTTTGAATAGAATGATTTTATAACTGCTTGTTATTATGGACAATCTTTATTTATAAGCACATAAACTAAGCCTAATAGGTCGTTAAATCTCTAAAGAGAAGAATAAGAAATACGCGTCAAAATAAGTGACTTCCTCAATTTATTTTGAAGCTTCTTTCAAATGATTTGTTAAACAAAACGCACCAAATAAACAATCAACTCTAACTGACTGTAAACCATACAGAAGATATCAGTAAAAACGGCATTTAAAGTATTACAATTTGTAGCTCTGTGTAGAATCACTGATATATTTTTTACTAGTGGACTCGCCCTTGCTTCGCTTCGGTGTATATTTTAGGTTAAAATAAATGACTACTACACGTTGTATATGTATTTTCAACATGGCTGTATTTGGATGGTTTTTTACAACTTGGGTTCGAAAAACCTAAATATCTTACGGACCCCTATTTTTTTAAGATTAAATATAGCCTATGTTACTCGTAGATAACGGAGCTTTCCAATGGTGAAAGAATTTTTGAAATCGGTCCAGTAGTTATTGAGCCTATTCAATACAAACAAACAAAAAAATATTACCTCTTTATAATATTAGTTTAGATATATTCCTGTTCTCTATTAAACTACCTCATGTTGAACAACCAACAATGTAAAGTAAAAGAAAGAGATGAAAAATACTTATCTCTCAGAAGCCAATACAATAGAACAGTCTATAGGTTATGTTATAGAATAACCTATAAGCAATAGATTACACAGAACGTGCTCCTTTACAAACCTAACCAGAAGACCTAAAACAAAGAAAAAGACGCAACAGAATAGCTCTAATAAGTTCTAGAAGATTTCGAAAACACTAGTGATCAGTTGAATTAAGAAACTGATTAGTGCGGCTAAAACCGTTGCAAAGAATTACACAAAGCATGCTGACGACTTATAAAGCGTGATAAATGAATCAACTGAAGTAAATCGAGGAGCAGACGTGAAATTCTATACTCATAATTAATCAAAGGAACTTCGACCTTACTGTTTACTGAGCTAAACGACGATGAGTCGCGAATGCCTTGAAGTCACGCCGTCGACATTATTAATGGTGAGTTAACTCCGACCGTTCAAGATTTACCAGATGAATTAGTAATGACAGTCTGGTAATAAAACCGCGTTATCCTATCCTCTATCCTTAGTAGTGGTTATCGGTTAAAATATCAGCTGGGTTTTGTTAAATATATTAGACCAGATAATTATTAAAAACTAAGTTCATTGTTACCTACTATAAAACCAATCTATTTCGCAAGGATGTTTACAATTACGTAACATCTCACGTAAAAGCAGGATAATTTGTGAAGACTAGAAGGTTCTACTGAGGGAACTAATACTAAAACTTCTATTATACATCAGAGGTTAAACAATATTATAGTCATACTGCAAGGACCAATAAAACATGGTACACTGCTTGCTGAGTATTCAACATTAAAATTACATGAAGAGGATAGACCTTTCGAAGTTTAGAACCTAGATAACAATTCCTTAACTCTTAAAGCTAAGCCATTGAACTCTAGTCAAATTTATGAAGTCAAGGCAGTTTTGCGCATGCACTTCAGGATGTGGATTATTGAAAGATAAAATGCAGACGAAAGGTATGAAGATAAAGATCTAAATCCGTCTGAAGATAAGGAATCCAAAAATGAACATTATGCACTTTGGAACATACTGGATTTTAGTACAGTTAATTTTTTTAACTTGTTCTATTTAGCACATAGCTTTACAAAAACCTTGTAACGAAAATCACATATTTTCATGTTATTTACACTTTTCCAGCAATATTCAATTCATATGCCTAAATATTCCCAAAGCTACCTTGAAAAAATATTTGTTTAAAATATAAGACAAGTTAAAAAACGGGCTACAAAAGTCCCCGTAACCACAACATAGGAAAAAGCTTTTCTCTGGCAAGCTGAATTAAGGTAGGTTTAAAACGCTCTATTCGATTCCTCTGAAGTACAGTGGTAAAAGGGATGTCTTCAGAAATAAATTTATCTACACACTATTTTTAGTCACGACTTACTAAGATATATATTGTCTAGTGATAACAGTTAAGCCTATTGATGCCTGGCGCGCCGCCTGTCAAGTAAGTGAACATTATCTTTATTGTTAGATCCAATAGACTTGTTAGATTTAATAAGCCCTTTGTCGTGAAGATATTTTCCGCATTGAAAAGATTCACTATACCCAAATCTTTATCTCCATGGATCAAAGCTGTGATAGTTAGTCATGAATCAATTACTCTTTCGTTGAAATATTTAATTCAATTACACTTCTTTGATCCACAATTTCCCCAACAGGACCTATTTTGAGGATGTATTTGGCAAAAATATCCTATAACTTTGATAACAGAAATTTTGTAGATGAACAATAAAGTTCTAAGTTAGTAATGTTTACCTATCTGTAAGTAGATTAATAGTATCTAATATCTGATCTATCTTCGTTCGACTCATCGGTGTCGTTTTACGTGTCACTAACATTAGATAGGTCGTCAATCTAGATTCCAGACGCGGTGCTATTTCGCTCATCTCAAGTTATCCAACTCTCATATCAACAAGCGCATGAAATAATGGACCGAATTGAAAAAACCTTAGCGAAAACCTCACTACTACCATTATTGCGAATCTCGTAAACATTTCCAGATGAGATAAACCAGACCATGTTTATAAATACCTAAGTATTGAGGCACACAATTTTTCTTTGCAAAAATTACTTATCAATATGAGATCAATCAGCTCAGAAATATTGAAATATCACTGTCATTCTTAAATGTTTACACAAGCACATCGTTACACTGCACTGGGATCTTTACGCACTTTATTTTAATGTTTAAAACTTTTTCACTGTATATTTTAAAACAGAACACAGCAGCCCTGGCTGAACGTATACAGTCACCGATAATTAAAAACAAAACAATATCGCGCGGGAAAACATTAAAAAACTGGCGTCGCGTCCGTCGCCATGTTTGTTTCGATGTGGTTTTCTGGCGCGCAATTCCTATCCGATTCATTAGCCAAATATTTACACTGTCCTAATCAAACCCATCTGAACAGAAAGAGACGGATGTAGACGAAATGTAGTCCGTTATAACTCTTTCTCTTTCAGAGGTTACTGATATAATGAAAGAAAGAAGTTTAAACGAACGCGTGGCAAGCCGGTCGAGAGAACTCTAAAATAGCAAGCAGGCAAAGGTGATTGGTATCGCTCTGCCAGACGCCAGACGGTTAGGGTTGAATCTAAAATTATGCACAGATACGTTCAGATACACACCGGTCAGCCGCACCAAGGTTTGTACACGTAAACCGCGAAAATACGCAATGACGTGTGCTTGTTTCAATGTAGTAATAGGTATTCTTAAGTATCTGTTCCAGATAGAATTTATCCCTTGACTTTTGAACCGCTCTTGGGACGCTTGTGCTCAACTGTCCTTTTTAAAAGCGAGATATGAATAGGATGACTCTTCTCTTGACGATAGAATTTGAGTTTGGAACTTTGAGGACTTGCTTTTTAAAAACCAGTGATCTTCAATCACGAATTCTGAGCTTTGCAGAAGATATTCCACAATTTATTAAACTTCTTCAATTAGTTTAACGCTATTAACGCTTCCCACTTACTCTTCTTATTCTAAATCTTAAATTGAGTATTTATTTCTAATGTACGAGTATTTCAGACCCAAGTTTATATTAGCATTCAACATCTTCAAGTGAGCAAATGGTTGTAATTATTGAAAGAACACGTGCATCGCAACCTCCGTAATTACTGTCTGTGTTTACGTACACATCATCTACTACGGTTACGTGCATTTCAAATGCATTATGTGCAACTCTATGTATCTAGTAGTGTCTTTAAGCAGTTCATAGATACTTTTTTCTATCTCCAGACAGTCTCTTGAATAATAAAACTGTTATTCATCCAACAGAGACACAATTTCTGTAGCTTCCTTTATCCTTTTATTTTCTTATAATGACAATTTTATTTCTAGTTCTTTATCATTATACCTTGCTTTAGCCATACCATTATATTATTGTCATAATTTCCGAAAGATCCACTAAATTTAATTGAATGCTTCAGACTAATTTGCTTCTGAGAATACTGAAGAGAATTAATAATAAGTAGTGCGTATTAGTACATGTTTTGTTCCGCTTTAAATATTATCTTCATAATGTTCGGGCACGAAGCCCGTAACTTGGCAGGGAGCCACGCACTGTTTATGTTCGTAACCACGCCTCAGTGTTACAGCGTATTTATGACACGTTAAAATAAACTGCCCCTCTTTGAGGTCAAAGTTATGGCCATTGCTGCGTATTCATGGCAAATATTTGACTATTAATAATGCATTAGTTCAAAGGAATCTCTTCATTTACTAACACGATTAAATTGTTTACAGCTGGGAATAAGACTTCTACTTTTAATGTGTCATTAATTTCTGTGTTTGTAAGATTTTTTTTCAGTGTATTTTTTTTCTAAAATATTACATCATGTAGACTATAAGACTGTTATCTTATTCTATCAATAGCATGGCTTATTTATGAAAGAACTCATGTCTTGCAAGTTGCTACATATAAATTAGAGATGCTTTATTAGCAATCTCGTTGATTTAATACTAGTACCTATATTACGTCAATAGCTTCTCGAACGGAAATCCTGCTAGGTAATCATATTTAGTTTAATCTGTTCTTTGATAAGGACATCGATATATTTGGCATCTTTACGAAGAAGGAGTGATGCATAAATTTAAATGGTTCCCATTAAAAATGGGAGATGCAATCATAACCGAAAGGAAAGGAAAGGCAGGAAAGAAGACATATATAATAAAAGACATAACAAAATAATTAAAAGAACGTACTACTAGTTGCAAAAATTTGCTGCTGTCTGGAGATTCTATAAATGACGTCAAGGATACAACAACCGACCCTTACGACATTGGCACGATGTTCGCGAATTTCGTAGACATGATACTTTTAGAACATGGTGATGAGCTCTACGTCATAACCTTGCCTGATGACGCGGTGGATCTGATTTTGAGGCCAGGACGATTTCATAATCAGAACCGAGGAAACTGGGTGCCGTAATAGTGACTACGAGTGTTGCATAATGAATTCTTGGATGTGAAATGAAAGAAATTAACTTCGGAGCGAATTGAAAAGAATGCAGTCGTACCTATAAATCTACAAAAATCTGAAAACATGAAGTTGAGTATTTAACAAAATTGCAGGGATGTAATATTAGCCGTACTCAGTTGAAATATTACTTGCAAGTGATGTAAGAGAAAATGATTTACTGAAAAGAGAGAGAAACTATTTGCAATATAAATATGTTGGAAAAACAAACAAAATAACAAGTACCGGTCATTAGCAAGAAACAGTCTTCCAAATTACTGATGCTTGCTTCGAATTTCATGACAGCACTTAGTGAGCAATTCTATTATGAGACAGAATCATTTCCAAAAATATACTACAGTAATATACAGCTGGGGAAAGCATGAGATAGTGTTGATGTTGTTGCCAGACGCTAGCGTTAAGAATATACTATCTTTACTGACGTATGCAGTGACGTCATAATTCGTCATAGCCTTGCCCAGTGAGGTGTGGGCTTGTGTGACGTCAATGTGGGATGAGGTGGATCCCCAATTCTAAATAAGCAATGAACCCAATTTTGTATTAGTCAGTCAATTAATTAATTAAAGGAGACATCTCACATATAAGGAAAGCCCTAGTTAATTTGAATTTATGATCATCTGTACGATTGCACGAGAACAGTAACTCTTGGTGGACAAGGCAAGTAAATACAAAAGCCCTTGATGTACCCTGCCATAAAATAAAGATGATTCCAAGATATGCACGCAGTACCGAGACAGATCTATGAGTCTCTTCCGTTGTTCAGAATAGAAGGTGCGTAGCTCTTGATTTATAATTCAAATCAAATTTTAACAAAGAATCCGAAGCACTCTTATAACCCTCCCCTTTGAGACAGTAAAAGAACTCCAATCAAAACAGGAACCACTCGATTATCGAATTTTTCAAAGGAGTGACATAGTTTTGTCTCGTAGAATATAGGATAGACGATGTAGTTGGCAGACGCAAATATTAAGAATAGACTATCTCTACTGACGCATGAAGTGACGTAGAACTACGTCACAGCCTTGACAACGATGTGGAAACGCCTGTCATAGGTTTGGGATGAGTTGTGTCTGAGCAATCATTCGTAAGTCATCGAGATAATTTTTCAGATGCAAATTCAGTGATTCAAAAGGAATGTGATTTTATGAGTGAATACCACATTTAGCAAAAAAACTCACGATTGAATAAAATGTACCTAATTAAAACTTTTTGAAATTTGAATGATACTGGCCATGATGATAGAAATTATTACTATCTGGTATTTAGCTTCACCATAGTGCCTTAGATCCGTTTACTCAAAGTTATCATTTACCATGCTGAAAAAATACATTATTGACAGCATGACAGGGAGAATTAGATACATCAACATCATACAATTTAAATGTCACTGGAGCTATTTTAATAGTTTTAATTGCAACATCGTAACAATAAAACGTGTCACAAAACAATTAAGTTTTCTCACAGCTATTTATAAAATGAAACCTAGGTTCTGATTCTGCTGATTAGACAACTAGTCAACAAGCTGATTGCGACTTCTTATAATAAGATTGTTACGATGGCCGTTTCCAAGAAGTGATATCGACCGAAATATTTCGAATACTAAGTAATTCTAGAATCTCACACATTTAAATCGCAACTGAATTGATACAACCATTTCTTACCGTCCCTAATACTAAAAGATCGGAAAGACGTTGTTTTACCACATATTTTATCTTTACAATTGGTTGATCACTCAGTTTTCCAATCAGGTACTTAAATTTTCATATCGTATTAAATTTTCGTAATGTTTAGTAAATGCTCATTACTTTTGGTATGAAGCCTTTCAATATTTCTTATTGTTTAGGTGATCCCTTAAAGTATTTCTTCTTCTGCAACACCTACCAGATCCAACTGTGATCCTAAATCACACACGGTCTCTCCAATAAGTTTAAAATATGTCACAAAATGTTCAAGTGCGAGCAAAAAGGACCATATTTAATTGCGAGGTTCTTAATACTGCGTCCATATCTTTATTTACAACATTAAACAAATCTACTACCGCGTTATATGTGTTATATATCAGTTTTCTTTATTTATCAACACCGATTGAATGTTATCTGGCAGGCGCCAAGCGAATTAGTTCAGTTGTTCTAAGCTTCACTGTTTGTCTATAATTATTATCACTAGAAATACTAAGTCTAATTGATGAGAAAATAACTCTATTAATATAACCAGCTTCTGTTATGTGTTCTTAGTTTCTATGCTCCGTTCCGTTATATTGCAAGTCATCTCGTGTGATATTTACTATTATACATTTTACTTTATTTACATGAACGTTTTTATATATATTTGTTCGACATACTGTCGAGGTATCAAAGCTAAGATTTGGAATCACGAGGAATTAAGAATGGATTTAATTCTGGTCTATCGTAGTCATGTTTACGATTGAGAAGTAGGAAGAAATTTCAAAGATAGCAAAGCGCAGAGAGGGAAAGTGCTATGAGAACTCCTGAAATTTCTGGAAAAAGACTAAGGCGTTACCCAAAAGGCTCATGCGTTCCTAAGATCACTGAATTTTCCCCATATACACTGAATGCTTCATTAAGAGGATATAATTAGTAACTCTTTCCCAGAAAGATTGAGTATACTAGCTTAGATTTCTTCCAAAGACTTGCGAAGTCTGCACGAACCCAATACCTAAATAATCCTCAGTCCTTGCCACAGTTGGGCAAAACAAGAACACATGATTTCCACATGCTATTTACTCGTAACCGACTTAGATGATATTAACTTGTCACCGTTATCAACCCGTCACAGTTATCAAGAGGATCTGGTTGTTTTGTTAACACTGATAACAGAACCCGAACAATGGCAGAATTAAAGGAGTCATGGCAGTTTATTGAGAAATTTGTTTATATCAAGAGTACGAATTATAGATTTGTTTGTAGCTAGCTCCCTTCACGCTCAACAGAGTAACAGAAGTAAAACTCATGTATTAACTTCGTTTCTGATACCTACGATCGGCGTGTACGTATCTTTACCCTTTCTTTCAATTACAATTTTAAACAGGAGCCAAAATTCGTGTAGGTCTACCTTCTTTATGTGTGCGTTGTTCGAGCGCACAAACTATGGAGTTTAACAAGTTTAAGTTACACTTTTCTGGTCTTTTCTTTTCGTTTTTTATGTGCTCTCTACTGTGCTTTTAACAATACTTTTACATACGTAAGTTTATACGTAACATTTTAAGTCGAACGGATTGGCTGTAAAGTTATGAAAGCGTTGCAAATTTACTTCGGGTTTTGTCATAATACTAGGCACTACAGAAATATTTTTAGACTTAAAAAAAAGACATGTAAGCTTTGACATAAAGAGGGTCTAGTCATTTATGCAATTAAATCAATGACAATTTAACAGTAAGTAGTAAAGTTAATTATAATTGAAATTAATGGTTCTACTACACGATAATCGAGACAATACAATGACCAAACTACAGTTTATTGCAACCGGATCGTACCAGATGCGAATGAGTTTCGTGGCTAGCAGGATCATGACAATCAATCAAGTTAACCGAACTGAAGAACAAATACTCTGGGACACTGTTCTAAAGGCAGATAGGACTGCCCTAGAGCAGATAGGACTGTCCTAGAGCAGATAGGACTGTCCTAGAGCAGATAGGACTATCCTAAAGGCAGATAGGACAGTGACAATAATTAGCAAGTCAAACAGGCGCAGGACTACTTAATAATACAATACTTTGGGACAGTGTCCCGCAGACAGGGCAGCGATCGGCTTTTGTTTTTGAAATTTTGTTTTTGAAATATTGAATTTGAAATATACTGTTGTTTTTTACAGCATCGTTAAGTAATGGCTTAAAAATATTCAAATATTAAAGTCAGGTTGTACAGAAAATTCACTTACCGTAGCTCGATGGTGCATAGCAAAGATACATTGAATCTTCCTCTTAGTAAATAACCAGTCCTCTGTTTTTATGTTGTTAATGCAGTGGCAATTTCACTCTTACCTGTAAAGGAAAAAACAAAATATTATTACCAACGTTGCAAGTGCGTCAAAATAAATTATAAAAAGTAGTTCTATGTACCTAACCTTTGAGATAAAGAATGCGAACGATAAGAAATTGTCAAAAGTAAAATAAGAACGCGATGCATACATAATACAGTAATACGCACACATAATCATCAAACAATGTTTTATAATTTGTTTGTAATGCAAGTAGATAAAATTATCGTATTTAATGACGCCAAAAAAATAAATTCACCTCATTGAATAAAGAGTAAACAACATTTTTTGGAACTTAATTTGCGAGTATGCTCTTATAATACGTCGGCTTTTGGCATTGGCATCGACCTCAAAAGAAATTTCGTCTTTAGGGAGACTAGTCCTTACTACGGGGATAGCCCGTATTACTTATATATTTTTAATACAATTTTTACCTTACTGCACCGTAAGAAGTACAATGTTTTTTGAGCGTATATTTTTATGTATGTATGTCCATTTCTTTGGCACGCTCTACAAACTAAACAGCTTGACGGATTTCAACATAATGACGTATTTTTGGATTCGTAGTAACATAGGTAGTATGTATATTTTCACGGCACTAACAATCCTTAATTTTTTTTAAAGAAGTCAAATTCTTTATTCTGCCATTGACTATTACGTACTGGCAAGCACCCGCGGCTTTACCCGCGTATTTTTTCCGTTTTCGTAATATTTTTTATTGCTGCTTCTCTCCTATTCATTTTAGCGTGATGTTATAATTATAGCCTTCCTCGATAAATGGACTATCTTTCACTAAAATAATTTCTCAAATTGGTCCAGTAGTTCCTGAGATTAGCGCGTTTAAACAAACAAACACATCAGCATTCTATTATTAGTATAGATTACTTTTTTGATTGTTACTTCAATTACATTTTGTCTTTTGTCCTACTCATGAATCAGAATGAAGTTAATTACTACCCATCCATCAAATGGGTATCGAATCTCAACGTATCACAGAGTATAAACACCCGTATACCTTCTCTAAGTCGTAATAGTATCCGTTAAGGCTGTACAACATAATAACGCCATCTACAGCACTCGCAGTCCACCAGACGAGCGAGTGGTCAACAAAATGTTCGCATTACGTCGTGTGACATGTCCTGCAGTAATGGACGATATGAGTTAAACAAACACAGGCGTTGGTAACAGTTGGTGTACGTTGTTGTTAGTAGTATAGCTATACCTCGTTTTTGTCATATTGTCTGTTTTCCTCGTTTAAAATTGTCTGTCTTTCTGTTAACTTTTCACGTATAAACTACTGGACCGTTTAAGTTAAAAATTTGACAAACGGGTAGCTCTAATTGTAATAGGGACTTAGAAGAATTTTATTTCGATGCTACGACTCCCCATTATAATTTCTATCAAGTCATAATTAGATCAAATAATACGACGTGTACTTTTACTGCGCAAACATTCACCGAAGTGAAGCGAGGGCGGGTAGCTAGTGCAACAATAAACAATAACGTTCACAAAGGTGCTATCTTCCAATCCGCACTTGGCTGGAATGGTTTTTAACTTTTTAAACTGTACCCCTCACATTATTTCTTACTGTAACACCATTGACTAATAATACAACCTACACCGCCCTTATAAGGGATTATGATCCAATTTTCCCCTATGACAAGTCTTCGGTAATCCCGAAGTATGAATGAAAGAAATAAAATTCACATTTACAACGCAACTGACATTGTTATGAGTAATTAATGACGTCACATCCGTTAAAAAATCATTTTGTTACGCATTAATTGTAAATACTCACGCAATCGCATTACCTATAGTACGAGTTAACAGTCTTAAAAAATGAAATTTTTAGAGATAATTTACGTAAAAACTAAAATAAAAAATATTCATCATTTAGTAAGTCAACTTTTTGTTTCCCCCTTTTTTTGCCACCATATCAAAGCACTTTTACAAAACGGGAGTAGATTAAAAAAAATGACGCGCATTAGTTTATCAACGATACCTAATATGAATAAATAAATGATTTTGAATTATTTTTTTTTAATTTTAGGTTAGGCAAAATTATTAGTGATAATTTGATAAATTAAAGATTTTTTTGTATCTAATAGTTTTGTTTTAATTTAAACATCAAAGCAATATTTTTTGCACAGACTTTTGTCCTCCCTGCCGACCCTAGCTTACTTATACATGTGTAAATATTTGTCTTTTACATATTTTTTAAAGTTTTTAAAAGTGTGCGTAGTCTGCCAATCTGCACTAGGCCAACGTGGTGGACTATGGCCTGTACCACTCACACTGTGAGAGGAGACCTGAGCCCAGCAAGTTAATGCTTGACTACAATCCCACCTAATAAACGGCACAGTCAGGAAAACATTTTAACTTAGCAGAAGCCTATTCCCTTCTAGCACGGTCGGATAAAAACCTCTAATAAAAGTAACCAAAGGTTGAGAACCGGCGATCTAGACCATTCCCCACATGGTGCCGGCGAGTTAAGGACGCACAACGGGGTCAAGATGAGAACCGCCCTCACATACTAATCGTACCGGTTTTACCCGATACTTTTCCCGACTCATAGGTGATAGAGAAACTAATGGTTATTAATAGTAAATAACCGGCCAAGTGCGAGTCGGACTCGCGTATGAAGGGTTCCGTGTCATCATTCATAAAAAATACTTCCTTTTTTTTAATAATCAAGTTTTTACCTGTTTATTAAGATCGAGAAAACAATTACTTAAAAATTACGTTTCTTGTATGGGAGGGGGAGCCCTCTTTTAATATTTAAATATTTTTTTTATTGTTTATTTTGGAAGGTATGTACTTAACATATCTACAACTTTATATTCTGTGAAAATTTTAAGCGTCTACCTGTTGTTGTTATAAATATTCGGCAAAAAATACACGTTTATTGTATGGGGACCCCCCTTAATATTTTCATTTTTTTTACTTTTAGTATTTGTTGTTATAGCGGCAACAGATATTTAAGTACATAATTTGTGAAAATTTCAGCTTTCTAGCTATCACTGTTTATGAGATACAGCCTGGTGACAGACAGACAGACAGACAGCGGAGGAGGAGGAGGTTCCGGCTAATAAGGTTCCGTTTTTATCTTTTAGCTGTGGAACCCTAAAAAAAATTAGGTAATCCAATTTGACTTGTATGTATGTAGTGTTATAGCAATTACGATGTATAAAGTTAGGGTTATCTAGAAGGTTTTCTTACCTAATAAATATAAAAAAAAATATTATGCGTGTATGTATGTTTGTTTCACCTCGTATCCAAAACTGCACAACAAATTGGGACTGGAAAATTAGGCAACAGAATACATTTTACCGAAAAAGGTTCAGTAGTTTTCGGTAAACAGTAACCCCCCCTTAGATCTAGGGATGTTATTTCACTATACTATTTGTCCCTACAAAATTTTGCATACAACTAACGCCATCTATGATAAATGGTGTGAACTAAGGTGAAACAGACCGAGAACAAATCTCTCGTGTTGCGTTTATTTGACAAGAGATAGAGCTGTTAGTTTATTTTAACTATCAGGGCAAGGTTGCTTACTTTTTCAATACAAACGTAGATACAGAAAAACAATATTCTAATATGAAAGACGTTAAATTTTTTTAGTTAGACGTTAGACGTTTGTTTTTTTTAGTTTGCTGTTGTCATGGAAATTATATCTAACTATAGCTCTACTCAATATTTACATAAATTACATTTTCTTTTTTCTACATCTTTGCATAAAACATTCAAAATTATGCAAGCAAAAATATAATAGCCATAATTCATATTACTTTCACAACAACCAAATTTATTTCATCAATAGTTAATCTGTTTTTGCTATTATAAAAAAAATTAGATTATGTTTTCATATTTCAACATAATACCTAAATCAATATCTCGTATATTTCTATCTTTCGCCTCGTTTCTGGACCTGGCAATAGGTACTTTATCATACTAGAAAGTCCACTTTCACGTTAAAACAGGCTCTCTTTAATTTAAGTACGTTACAAGCAACATTCATACTTATATTCCAATTTTTTTTAACTAGTCCTATTTAGCACGTAGTTTTACGTAAACCTTGTAACGGAAATCACACATTATCATGTTATTTACAGTTCTCCAGTAATGTTCAAGAGATTTCGTCACTTCAATATCACGTACGCTTAAATATTCACAAAAGCTGTTTAGAAAATGTTTTTTTTTAATAAGACAGTTAAAAAAAGGACCATGTGCATACATAGGTACTTACTGGTAAGTTCGCTTTCTCGCAAAAACGGGCCCTCTATACTAATATAACATTATATTATTATGTTACTTATTCAACATTAATACCTACTTATAATGATAAGCCGTCGCGACCTCCTCAGTCATGAGGAGACACTCAAGCTCAGAAGTGAACATTCAATGGTTGAGGCCGATCCTACTAATTACGTTTTACGCGTCTTTGCGATTCTTCTCCTGAATAGCTCTCGCAAAATATAGCTTAACCCACTCCCAATTTCAGGCAATCACGTTTTACATCGAGGGCACCACAGATACCTACCTACATTTGCCATAAGCTGTGAACGATGTAGTTTAGCTACACATGCCACTACACGTCTGTACGTCTGTATGTAATGCATTCTAGTTATCCATACTGATTTATTGATCCGCCTCCTATAAATAAGATAATGTGCGATTATAGCGATACAACACATATTGTTATGGGAATGTGGCTTGTAAATAAATAATCAATGATTGTGTTAATAATACAGAAGACCCACTTGTTACTAGAGTTATTCGCCGGCGCGGCGCGGCCGCGGCGGTCCGCCCGCGTAATTTTCCCGTTTTCGCATTGCCAAATTCTGGCGCTACACATGCCAAAATAACATTTTTTTAATTTTTTTCGCCCGTCCGTGTGTCTATCTATTTGATGCGGCTAATCTCTGAAACGCCTGGATCGATCTTGACGGAATTTTCACTGGCGAATAGCTGATGTAGTAAGGAGTAACTAAGGCTACATTGTTTGTTTACCTTCATTTCGGCATAGATTTACCGAAGCTAAGCGAGGGCGGGTCCACTAGTCTTCTAGTCTTCTACATAGGCATCATAGGCTACGGCAAACAATAGAAAATGTTTGAAAATAGCCTTCTGTACAGATGCGAGCTCACAGCTCACATACATATAAATGTGTTGGAGGAACGCCAGGTTCTCTGGTAGCGTTCCTGATACAAGTCATATTTACTTTTTGTTATTATGAAAACAGTCAACGAACGAAATAGACACTCCCTTAGTTTCCACAACGCCTTACTTCACGGAAGTCGACCTGCGCATTAATTATCGCGCTAAGTAAAGCTAACCTAACCAAGACACTAAACGCGCTAAAATTCGTGATGTGTAGAAAAAGCCGCGCCCATAATTAATAACATAAAAAATCAACGCACTAATATATTGGCAAACCCTAATGTATTAATGCTGATATTAGCACGTTAATTAAAATGTTAGCACGTTAAGAAAATATGTTACGTATATTACGTTATCTGCCATTTGTCTTGAAGCAACATTTTAATGCAATTTGACTTCCTCCTCAAAATCTTTGACACTAAATTATTTAAAATTTTAAAAATAAATGTATATTCATCCTGTTCCATCTACAATATAAGGCCACACGAGGCCCTGGGCTAGGGCCCCTGACCTAACGAGGCCCTTAAGTACAAAAATTACTTTTAAGTCCAGTGCTTCAAGTACAATATCTGAAATAATCCAAAAAGATTAAAATGCAATTTATAAATCGAAACTCTTCGACAGGGCCCCAAATTATTAGTACCCAAGGGCCCGTCATACTCTAACACGGCTCTAAACATCGATATTGCATATTATTATCGGTCCATTGTTCAAATATCATCAACAGATTAACAACTAAATCATTATCCCACGACAACATAGTCGTCGTTATCATACCGACAACTGTACGGACAGTTTAACGTCCATTCATAACTGAGTATCTATATTTCATCTGTAATACCTTATCTATTATTGCAAGTAAACACTTGGTATTAAGATTGCATGTTGGTGGAATGTCTTAGGTTCGATTCCCGGTTAGGAAAGACCACTAATTAGATTTTGGTTGTTGTGATGTTTAGTTTAACTTCTGTTTTGTAGTAGAACAAGCTATGGTGCTGCAATGTCTCAATGTCTCCCTGTCTTTCTCTCTCAGTCTGTCTGTATGTCTCTTCGTCTGCCTATCTCTGTCTGTCTGTGTATGAGTGTGCACGTGTGTGTGTAGATGACATTCTTCATTAACTGTATAATAACTCTTAACACCAGGCAGCAATAGTTTTCCGAGGGCCAATATAGACGCTTGGGAGTAAATTTAAAACTATTAACTTCCTTGATCACATCCGCTTTCCAGAAACTGTTTAAAAACTGTCCATGCTTTCATGCCAGTTACCAGATACATACACAATCAGTTGGCTAGCCTGAAACTTAGTGGTCTATGATACAAAATATAGTTATCAAACAAAACGCGTTTAAAGTCACTATGTTTAAATAACTAATCAAATTCTAAAGTCGTATTTTAATGATAACTTGAGACCACTTTTGCTTGGACTAATTTATTGTTTTTTAATTTCAAAAATGCTCATAGCCAAAATGTTACATAGACCACTTTAGTTCCAGCTAGTTAGTCAGTTTCTTAGTTCTTCCCAAGCATTTCTTGATGAAATTTTCCATTAACTACAGGTTAAATAGTGTCTAAAAGTTACCAGTTTTAACGAGTTGATAATAATGAGCACTAAATAGGTTTAGATTTACTAATAAGTGACAAAATACGTCGCAGCATCGCAGTGAGTCACACCCCTAAACTTGGCTCCGATGTTTTATCACTCCCATGTTTAGGGCGCGGATATCGTGTTCAACCATAGAGTTCACAACGTCGGGCTTTTAGAAGTGACTTTGTAAAGAAGTAATGTTGATCAATTTAAGATCAAATTTTTACCTCCCGACGCAAAAAGAGGGGTGTTTTAATTTTTACGTGTCTGTGGGTGTGTCTGTCTATGGAACCGTAGCTCACGAACGGATGAAGCGATTTCAATTTAGTTTTTTCTTTTTACTATATACATGCTTTTATAATCAATGAAAAATCGAAGTTTGGAGCGCTGTGAAAAAAAAAATGTCATAATGCATATGTATAGCTCATGTTGTATTCCCACAATCCGTTAAACCGTTTGGAAGGTAGAAGCATGGAAAAGACATGGACATACATACATACGCACGAATAAAATTACCTTCCTTTTCGCGCAGTCGGGTAACAACCATCTTAATTTTTAACGTCATTTATAAATTTGGCGGTCATGCCATTTCTAGGCTTTCACAACTCTATTTTTATGTTCCTAAGTTCCTAACCATATTGATTCCAACGACATTGACATACTATTCTCACCTTTTCAGCGGAATGGAATCTGCCATTCAATTTTTGACCTTAATAAAGTTGCAATAAGAGCTCACGTGCCTGAAGTTGGTCAATCTATCTTTTATTGAATTTAATTGGCGTCTA
>LGAG01000852.1:448604-460273 GCA_001278395.1 Lerema accius | reverse complement strand
ATGTTATTACACGCAAACGGGATGTTGTTTTTGAATTGAAAATTTTTCCACCATGAAAATGTTTATTACTTCTGACATGGGGTAAGACTGACATTTACGTTTGACTTGGCCCAGATAAAGTGACAGTCTTACCCCAGGTCGCAATTTTTAGGTTATGTTTGAGCTTCGAATCATATTATAGAAAATCGTTAGTTTTACGGTAAATTAATACAATAACGATAATGTCAATATTCTTTGAACGGTATTTACTTCGAGAACACTTCCATATTCGCACTATTTTCACCAAAACTTTTAAAACTCCTGCATGCCGGTAACTTTGATTTTTTTGTTTTAATATCAAATTTTTCAATGGCGGTTTTCGGACATAAATACTTGAAGAAACGAAATGAGTATTTTTAGCCGAGATCTTTTACGTTTGTACTATCTTACACACTAGAAGAATTTCGTAAATAAGCTATACGTATCGAGATAATAGACAGTGTCAGTCTTACCCCGGTGGCAGTCTTACCCCACCTTACCTTATATGTTCATATTATAATTTTTAGTGAATATTGGACACTTTCTATTTAAATTCATAATGAAGTTGTACAGGGATGAAATCATGTAAACATAATATTATTATAGACATTTTTATTTTCAGACAGTTTTATTTTCAAAATTAAAATACAAAATATTGCACAATACTACAAAATTATTAAATCTAATAAAAATACAAAGTAACATATTCAACAAAAATGAAAATCTTACTTAAAAATGTCAAAAAAACCCTATAGAAATCTATTAATAAGCAATAACAACATTTTTTTGGTTTCCATAAGAGATGCAGAATAAATATTTGAAATTTTTGTTGTACAATACAGTAATTATTATTGTGTACTAAATAAAAATATGCTCAGGTAAATACTAAATCATTAAGACTTTACTTTCTGACTAGTCTAAAATGCTGTACTATTAGAATTATTTTCAACTGACAAACAAATCTCAATTAAAATAATGCATTATACTAAGTATATAACTATGAATATAAAAAGATAATAATAGGCAATGGATAGTTATCTCTATAGTATATGACTATTAAATTATTATTGGTAACCATATTCACTGATACAGTTCATACAACAATATTTTAGGTTAATTACAATGAATATCTATAATTGGACCACAATGTCTAACATTATATGATCCAAAATAATCTAAAATATGTAAGTTACATACTAAAATACAGCTAGAAAAGTGAACACACTGTATAAAAATTAAATTAATAATACAATATTCAATCTAATTTATGTAAATGCAAAATTCTGAACCAAATACTTGTATAAAAACACATTAAAAGGATGTGCTAATATTCTAGTTTTAAAACAAACCTTTAAAACCTATAGTTTTACAATCAATAACAAAAAATATTACAAAATTCTTTGGATCATAGATTATTATGAGATTATAATTTATAATAATTAACAGTTTGTTTACATTCAGACAATGTTTTGTGACCATAACAGTAACTTTCTATGATAGTGATATTCATTTAGCTAAACTAATGTTAAAAGTTTATATTACCATGTAATTATTAATACATAAATTGCATGAGCCCATACCTGTCCCACTGCTGGGCAGATGCCCCTTTTACCGTGGTGGCCAAATGCAGAGATCCTTACACACTCAGAACTTTTAAACAATATGTTGAGCACAGGTTTTTTTCATGTTTTCCTTCATCAAATGTTAATCTATACAAATTTATGTTTTTATTTCTAATCGTAACCAAGTGGTACACCAACAGTCATAGACTTAACATCTGCAAATCGACAATTGCACTTGTCAACCCAATCCACAAATTGCTGCCTTTTAACCACAGAGCATTTTAATAGCATATTGCAGTCGTTTTCTGCTCTATGAGGTAGGATGTCCCACTTTTTTATGCACCTATTATAAATAGATTCCAATCTATAAGACTTTTGTGGCTTGGGATCATCTCCAAAATAAATCTTCCTACGAACTTTCGATATTTCCTTAGGATTTGTGTCGATTTTACGTTTTCTTACGATGTTTTCTTCGTTTTTGGTATCGTCAAAACTTGGTTTCCTGGGCGTTACTTCATTTACCCTTTTTATATTTATTGGAGAATCTTCTTCACTTGTAGTATGTTCTACATCTTGAATATCTGAGCATATTCCGTTACGTTCTTTATCTAAATCATAAAAGCAGTAGAGAGCATCGGCACATAGGACATCATCAGCAAATCTTGCATTCAGATCACTCAAATGTCTCTTAAGAATGGGGAAGTCGAATCTATGTCCATTATGAGCGATCAAACAAACGGGCTTGCTCAGAAGACTAATAAAACCGTTGATGGTGTTAAATGCTGCTTCATTAAATGAAGTTTCGTGTTCCAACAGTTCATTGCAGAGCCCGGTAACTTTTGTACTCTTCGGCTGTACCATTCGACGAGGATTGAAGCACAGAGTTAATTTATTTTGTACGCGCGGAGAATGTCCAGCTTCAGTCTCCAAAATGTGAGATCGCTTAACCGCAATGAGACTTAGCTCAGTAATTTTAGTTTTATTTAATTCCTGTGCCGGCAATCCTGTTGTTTCTATATCAAGAAACACGAACGTTTCGATTGGCGTCATCTTGGTAACTAACTAAACAGAAATGCGAACTACACTTACCATAACTCCACATCTCAGAATTCTAGGAAGCCGATTAGCCGAACGAGTTGTTATCATTATTTTGCCCCGCGGGAAATCCCTGGAGCAGATAAACAAGCAAAGCACTGTTTACTGATTATAACTTTTTTCTGACAGATGACGGCATGATGGTGACACTGATGTCAAATTAATAAAGTCAACTCAATGTCAAAGTCACTCTGGCATAACGTCACTGTAAAACTCAAGTTTTGTCGTTGATTGGTAATTTGGTATCGTTACAACTTACAACTTACAACACACTTTTAGTACCGTAGGTATTAATTAGTATTGGTAAGTGAAGTAAGTGACAAGTCACTGTCAGTCAGTGTCATTAGTTTTGCTTTGGCTTTGTTGATGAAACCAAAACAATGTTCAATGAATAAAAATAAAGCTATATTATTTCTCCTGCATAATTATAACTAGCACCCACATCACCGTAAATTGTACGTATAAAATATAGGATGCACTTGAACTGTTTTTGAAAAGTGCAATAAATCAGAAACACATAATTTGAAAGGTTAGTGCAATTTATGTCACTGTAATGATTCATTATTAGTTTTTACACGTTAGGGAAGTATGCTTGTTTTGTAGGTAGATGTATAGTAACTGTGCTTTATTATGTGCGTTGGTGGTATATCCCATGTTATATCAATGATATCAGTACTTGAAACAGAGTGGTAGCAAGTCTTTTAAGTGACACGACTGTCCCACAAATTTACCCTTTGTTCCGTTAATTCCTTAGTACTCAGGCAATATTGTTTTTTTTTCTGTGTGTTATAATTATTATAAGTTAAAATTCTGTAAGAGTAGTTTAAATATCAAGAATGGGTGATATTCAAAGTAAGTGAATATAAAATATACTTACATGATATTTTTAACATTGAAAACTGTTGCAATTTTATTACTTCAAGATACAAAATTATTTATTATTACTTTATTTATTAGTAACTAACTGTATGTGTATTATGTGTAAATAACTTCAATTTTCTTCAATGCTGGATCCCATACAAAAAAATAATAGTGACATTGTTAGTATTTATTGGGTTATTTTATTACCGATTGCAACTTTAAAATTATGTGTACCCACAACATAATTTAAATAGCAACAGCAGCATATCACATATTAAAATCGTCTTTAAACAATATAAGTATACATTTGAGCCATCAATTAACTAAATGTGAGGTTTCAGAGTATATTGTGGGTTTAATTAAAATTATAATAATCCATCTAATTTTGTTAAAAAAATCGTCTAGAAGTAATAATCTCTAGAGGTAGACAGAAAGGTTGCAGGTTTTTTTTTACTGACATAAAAGTAATTAAAAATAGAAAAAAATAATTAAAAATAAATACATGTGATATATTACTAAATCCCACCTCCGCCATTGTGATGTTTTGTGAATTTTTTGTGGGACAATTTTTGAACCTCACATGATTAATGGATGCCCCATAAAACAGTTATACTGTAATTACAATTAAATTTAATCTCTGTTAATTTCAATGTCTGTTAGTCATAATTTGTGGCTTTTATCATTATGCCCAATGTAAATTGTTTTGATATGAAATGTCACACTATTGATTGGACCAATTACATAGTACAGTCTATTTTTAACTTGTCCTATTTAGCACACAGTTTTTCATAAACCTTGTAATGGAAATCACACATTTTCATGTTATTCATAGTTTTCCAGTATTGTGTAAGCTGTAAATGATTTCATCATTTCAATAGTTTTTGTTTTAAAAATAAGTTAAAAAAAACAGACTATAAATGGTTTTTTTTTGGACTGAATTTGGAAAAAGCGTTGTTCAAATACTCTGTATGTATCGGGGGAGAGGGATTATTTGTTTTTCGTATTTAAAAGTAAAAATAGGTGATACATTTTACAGACAACTTGAATGAAATAATTATTAAAATGTTCAGTATTATACATACTATCATAGATAATTGTGAACAACAAAACAATATCCAAGATATAATAAGTACTATGCGTGACCGCTACTGGCAATAATATCTTGTGCGTCACCGTGCTATGGAGGACACGTTAAGCTATGGATCCCAGTTGTTACTATTAGATGACAATCGTTAGCCATGTCAGAGGACTTTGAGTGGCATGAAAAATTCCGACACTTGGGTTGGCTACTAACCCCTCCGCCAATCCGCACTGGAGCAGCATGGTGGATTACACTTTAGACCTCCTCAGTTATGATGAGAAACTTTTGCTCAGTAGTGGGTCATTAATGGGCTGAGGACAATCTATACTATAATCAGCAAATAAACATTTATTTCATTGTAATAAAAGATTGTAAGTTAGAGTTGACATAGCAATATTTTTCAGTGACGAAGCCATCCGACATGGCTGAGACATTGGATCCACTTTCCCCAAGTGTCAATGACAGTATGCGGGTGCCTGGAGTCATGGATAAGTTGAGGATGAGGTTTCGGAGGTCTGGCTCCACTGCCAGATCAGCTGGAGAAGGTAACTTGATTATCCCTTGTTTTTGTACATAGCAAATTAGTGAAGTCTTTACAATCAATAAGTGTAGGTCCATTAGTGATGTGGTACATGCTAGCTCAAGGCTGTTGTGAGGTACTTCGAACGTCGAACAGAGTTCCTGATTTGAACCTGAAACGCATCTGTAATTTACAAAAAGTTACGAGTGAAGTTTAATAATGTGCACTTAGTGTGGTGGGTGGTACACTATGGTCTGCACCCCTCACATTTTGAGAGGAGACCCTAGCCCAGCAGTGGGACTGCAATGGGTAGTGGTGATGATGATTCATACCTAAAACTTTAAAACCACTGGATTTTTTTTTTAATTTACAGTATATAATGTAATTGATGTCTCAATGTAACAACCCTTAAATTAGATAATGAAAGTGTCATGGACCGTAGTGAATCCGAGACAAGGTCATAGACAGATCTAGTAAAGGTCGCCTTAAATTATATTTATCAGTATTCACTTTACTGCAGAATAGTGTAATCGTCTTTGCAATGGCGGAGAAATCGAGCGGTGCGCAATTTTTTGTGTTGTGTTTTAATATTTTCATTGTCAAATAGTTTGTAGTTTAACGTAGTGATTTCGTTTTGTTAGCTATATTTCTTCGCTTTAGAATTCCTGTGTTGTATCTGTCCCTTGGAAGCGTTCAAGTTATAAGTAACGCAATTTAACCTCGTGTAACGCGCCGTAACGTTTTTCTGTATCCTACCTAACCGTTACGTAACACAAATGACCATTTTACATTAAAATGTTGCCATTTTTTCAAGTTAAAAAAATTAAGTATATTTACTAGTATTTTTTTGTAATAAAAAACAATGTTACGTAACGCGTTGTTCGATCCCCCTTGCTTCATAACATTCTACAAGACCCCCTCCCTCCCTCCAAATTACGAAATACTTGAACGGCCCGGTACAGATAAGTTTTCGATGTCACTAATGCGTGTGAGATCTAATAGGTGTACCTAGTATTTATTTTCTTTATGTACCTATATCATTGTTTATATATGACATGTATATTTCCAGGATATGTGGAGTTTGGAGAGTTCAGATCAGAACGTCCTGGGATCAAGAAAGTTGGCACATTCGCCGGTGTGTTCTGTCCCGTGGTCCTGTCAATGTTCAGCGCCCTGGTCTTCATACGAATGGGTAATAATCACCTACATTATTTTCTATTGAACTGTGTAAACTTCGTTTTTTTCGTCGTGATTTAAAAAGTAAACAATCTTACAGTGTCTATCGATTTAAAAATAAGATAGACACAAATTAAAGAAAATGAAATAATAATAATTTAATGTTACAATAAATTTATGCATACTTCTAAATATTTTTTTTAAATTAATGAAATAAATAAAATTAGTACCAAGATTGTTTACTTTTTAAATCACGACGAAAAAGCGAGTTATACATGATTTTCCATTGTTGTCAGTTACAATGATCATTGGATGACACTCATGTCTATGGGTGATGATCATTATTTATCATCTCATCGCTTGTCTGCTCATTTGAAAGCTATTTCTATAACTAGTAGCCAACAAATATTGTTGGGATTGATGTGGAGAAGCTGCCTGCAAAAGGTGATGCGCTAATTAAAATTTACCCTGTATATTCTGTGAAAATTTTAAGCGTCTACCTGTTGTCGTTATTAATATTGAGCAAAAATTACGAAAAAATGCACCTTTTACGTACGGAACCCTAAAAATGTAAAACGCCGTCAAAGCAAAAGTTATTCAATGTCATGAGAATTTTATAAAGGTATATGAAAATTGAAGATTGGCAGTAGCTGTTGTAGAAAACTACGATAAATAAAATATGTTGGAAAACAACATCTGTCTGGTCATCTAGTACTTAATTACAATAACAAATATAAGATTAATTAGCAATAAGTACTCGGGAATTGAGAACCAACCGTCGATGAATATTATTATGACCTGTAGCTAGGAATCTATGTCGTAATTATTATACAATCTCGTTTTTACATTGCATGACTAGATATTACAGAATAAATTACTTATAGATTATAATTTTAATTTACCTTGAATACTATAAAATAAATATACAAACAAATATCTCAATTCGAAGTAACCAATATCGCATCAAATGAGTAATGTTTACATACAAAAATCCATGTTAATTTCTTATCGCATTGTAAAACAATTTATTGGTTACGCTTAGTCATCGTTTGTAAACATGTTAATTTGGACATTTTTATCTGCTGTTATTGTTGTTGAACGAAAATTTCGGTTTCAACTTTGGCCTCGATCGGCTCAATCTTGAGCACGTGTCTCGTCTTAACTGAGGAGGCATAGAGCATACTCCACCACGCTGCTCCAGTGTTGATTGGCGTAGGCGTTAGTGGCCAACCCAAGGTTCGGATTTTTTATGCTACCCAAAGACCCCTGATATGGCTAACGATTGTCACCTAATAGTAACAACTGGTACCAACGGCTTAATGTGCCCTTCAAAGCACGGAAACGCTCAAGATATTTTTGCCAATAGCGGTCACCAATCCACTTACCGACCGCGCCCGCAGTTGCTTAACTTTGTCGATCACTTAGGATCGACGCAAGCCGCCGGGCTATGAGCGCTTCGCAGTTTTAACTTTAGCTACTATGTTGTCATCGGGTTAAGGGTTTATAATAACATCCTAATTATGTATTATTCTGGAGAGACTGGAGAGATCTCATAAATCCAATAATAAATAGTAAAATAAAAATGTTATAAATAAATAAAATAACCTCAAAAATTAAAAAATTATGAATAAGAGCAATAAAATCTAACACTTATCCAAGAAAATTATCACGCGGCGATAAATGTCCGTATCAAATAACGGAAATTTTGTAGAAAACGCCACTCTGAAAAAAAAGCATTACGTATTATCCAGACAGAGATAAAAAGCACGTTTCGTGTTAAAGCAACAACGTACTATTCAGAAAAAGAGATAAACGACTGGGAAATGAGTATTGGGTTTATCTATTATTATAATCAGTTGGAGAATATACTATGCTTTATTTTGATACTACGTAGACCTTATATTTGACCCCCGGGACCATTGACTGCCCTGAAGTGAATCATAACTATTAGACGACGAATGACATAATTTCTGTCAAGAAACATTTCAGAAATAACCCTGAGGTAAACGGGGCGGTTGAGCGTCGCCGTGTTTCGTGAATTCTGAATATTGCGAAAGTCAAAAATCTTTTTTTAAAAACCCGCGATGCAAAAAGAGGGGTGTTATAAGTTTGACGTGTCTGTGAATGTGTCTGTCTGTCGCTCCATAACTCCCGAACGGATGAAGCGATTTCAATTTCGTTTTTTTTTTGTATAAAGGTGACTTATCTGCGAGTGTTCTTAGACGTGTTTGATGAAAATTTGAAAATATTCGCCTTGTATTCGTGGCCTATAGGGTTATGAGGTCTTAGAATTAAGTATAGGAATTATTTTGTATACACTAATTTGTATAATTTGTATAATTTGTATACATTTGTAACTTTGACGGAGCCCATGTTTTCCAGGTTACCTAGTGGGGAATGCTGGATTACTAGTCACACTGGGTCAGTTTGCGATGGCTTATCTGATAGTGACGTTCACTGTTACGTCCATCTGCGCTATATCTACTAACGGCGCTGTGGAGGGAGGCGGAGTTTACTGTATCCTTTTTGTTTCCGCTGCGGCCACGGTAGATGGCATCACTTGTATGTTAATGAATGAATAGATAAGTATAATCTTTTGAAGTTGATTTATGTCACTTATAAAGACCTTATTGAACTAAGATTTTAACTTAATGCTGTTTAATATTACGCTATGGGAGTTATAGATATTATCTGTACCTATGTTTGTCACATTTTTTTTTGTGCTAACCGGGTTTCGAACTTTGAACTTTTTTGCAAAAATAGTTGTGGTTAACCAGAAAATTATTACTTTTATCATATTGCCCATATTTAAAAAAATCTTTTGGAAATATAAGCGGAGGTTTTTTTGTAATTTTTAAAATTTTTGTCTTTGACTTTCCTGAATGTTACCAGTCATGATAAGTAGAACCCTAGGCCCAGAGTTTGGAGGAGCGATAGGAACCCTGTTTTTCTTCGCAAATGTTGTGTCAAGCGCGCTGTGCATCTCCGCCTGTACTGAGGCGTTGGTGGAGAACTTTGGACCTAATGGTGAGTGGCATAGAGTTGATATTACATTTCCTGCTTTATTATAGCAGTATATTTTTTGCGTTATCTATTTACAGTTTTTATGTTTAACAGATTTTTTAAATATCAAAATTTTTAAATTCATGCTTCTATATATTCGTTCCAAATCTGTACTTTTTATGTGATCCTAATTTTGTCAAAATTACTCACTTTTCTCTTACTTCACTTAATTTATTCATGTCTTATGTCCAAAGATTTGGTGACAAATTTTGGATACGTTTTTGGGCGATTTTAAAAATGGAAAAAGTATTATTTTATGAATAGAAGAATCTTAAATCATTAATTTGGAAGAGTAATTGCGGTTATTTTGCAACAGCGAAGTATATAAAATATGTAAAAAAGTCAATCTGTCAATCAAATGTTTTTTTTTTTTTTATTTTTTTAACATTTTTTTACCATTTACGCTTATTTTGCAATAGCGAAGAAAATAAAAATAAACAATCTGTAAAAAGTGTAAAAAAAAACTTTTTTCAGGTTACCTAGTAGGCGATAGTCCAGGCCTCCCCGACGGGCATTGGTACCGGTTCCTATACCGGTCCACTCTGAACGCGGTAGGTCTCAGTGTGTCCCTGGCCGGGGCCTCGTTGTTCGCCAGGACCAGCCTCGCTATTTGGGTCACTATGCTGGTGTGCCTCTGCAGCGCGTTCCTCAGTTTCTTCATCACTGCACCTGGGTTGGTGAGTTGGATACATGTTTCTTCAAATTTAAAATCATTTATTTCGTCTTACTAATAGCTTACTTGAAGAAAGTTAAAATTTATTAAATTATAGTTGAAAATGTTGCAGTATGCAGTCTTTTGACGAAAGGTTCCTTAAAATCCTTAAATAGTCACTTGACAGTCACATTGGCGTGTTTTAATTTTAATTTACTTTTTAATGTTTTAAGTGGGTATATTCTAAATTCAAAATTATTTATACATAATAGTTAACTATGATTCTATAAACTGCATCTGTAATTTTCCTCCGGCTTGTATAAGTGATAAATAAATTAATAAATGATGCACTTATGTATATCATTTTTTTAGTCTACCCATGACTCGTAAAGGCGCTTTTATATGGACGAAGAAGAAAGGAGAAAAAAACTTGTTTTTTACGTTTTTAATTATTGAATTTCGAAAACTAAGGGGCTCCTTTAATAATTGAAACTTATTTCTAAGTATGTATCGTCAACAGATAGACAAACCAGACACGAACCACATAGTAAACGCGACCCAATTCAACTATACGGGCCTCTCCCTAGCTACGTTGAAAGACAACTTGTACCCGGACTGGGGCTTCGACTACACTGCTAACGGCGAACCAGTAGACTTCGCCGGCGTGTTCGGCGTGCTGTTCACCGGCGTCACGGGCGTCATGGCCGGCGCTAACATGAGCGGTGAGTCTTATGACTATTGGGGTAAGGTTGGGTATCGTGTGCAGGGTGATGTGAGTTAGGACGTTTTTGAAGTGTTGGGCAAAAGTTAATGTGAGTAATGCTTGGGCGGTTGTTATGGAAATTTCTGTTTTATGTGTATGGTAGTAAGGTTTGTTATCGCTTGCGAGATACGTTGTTAAGTTCTTTAAAGTCAAGTTTATTTGTATATTATTAAGTTTGGGTATCTGGCAACGCACCATAAAAATATAATGATCTAAATTCAAAATTATAAGAATCTTTGGTTAGGTCTTGACAACTCACTGACAGAGTTGTCCAGAAGATTTTGGAAATCAAGTTCGATACAATAATTATAAAATATTATAAGGAGTGGTTCAAAGATACCTATCTATTTAATTTATTAACTGGAACACTCAGGAGTCCTGCCAGTCGACTGGAGGTATAATTCGTCGTTGGCAAGGTAAGTGAGTTTGATTTTCCTAGTTGAAGATTCCCTCTTATATTAGGGTTCGGTCTTTCTGGAATATACTTAGACATGCAAATGTCATAAAGGTGCGTTATTATTTACACGTAATCACCAGTATCCTTTGTAGGTCAAGTGAATATAAAATCATTCAGTCATTTAACTTGATGGCGGACGAGTTGATTTTGCTATCAAATCGCACCAAAAAATGTTTTAAATAAAAAAAAAAACTTACGTGTCTGTAAGCTTGTTTATTTGTATTTTTAGATGTTATTTTTACATAACTCTCTGTTTCGCCAGGTGAACTAAAAAGTCCGTCCCGAAGCATTCCCCTAGGAACGCTCACGGCGTTACTGTTCACGGCGTTAGCGTACGCGGCGCTCAGCGTGCTCACGGCAGCAACGTGTTCGCGACCGCTGCTCCAGAACAATTACGTTTATCTGCTGCCGATTAACGTGT
>LGAG01000852.1:429907-440570 GCA_001278395.1 Lerema accius | reverse complement strand
AGTCTCATTAGCTTCAAGGTCTACGTTGCCGCGTGCGTCGGTGAGACAGACAGACAGACGTACAGACACTGACCACTGACAAATTCAAATCATTTAATTTATTTCAGGCAATAATAGTCCACGTAACGAACATCAAAATTAACAACATGAATAACATTAAAAAATGACGCTACGCTAGACACGCTACAGCCTAAACGGATAGACCTGGAAGCATGAAACTTAACACAGAGGTTCCTTCTAGAGTGTAGGGGAGCACTAAGAACGGATTTTTGGAAATTCCCACTTTAAGGGGGGGAAATAGGGGTTGAAAGTTTGTATGAAAATTAACCAAATTTTAAAGCAAACAGTTTGCAAATTCGTATTTGGGTTTATGTTTGAAAGGAATAAGAAACCTAATTCAACGATTTTTTTAAATCAACCCTTAAGGGGGTATATATCACCGCAAAACTATAATTTCTGCAATCAAAGCTGTGGACAACAGCTCGTAAGAAAGAAAAATTTACGTCATTACGATATAAGTTCTCAATGTCTCAATAGACAATACCTATCATACTCATTGGCATCGGCTACTTTACAATGAAAAAAATCTTAAGGTAAATGAATTGTATGCCAATATAAATGTGTTGTTCTGTCTGTCTGTCTACAGAATCGAATAGGTCGTACTCGATGGACCCAGTGCTGGAGCCCAGTGTCCCAGCGTTGGGCAGCAGCCGGCCCATGAAGGAACGACTTGACGAACTACTCAAGCTGTTGAGAATTGACGCTACTACACATGTGAGTATACTATACTACAACACTTACAGTATGTTTGACGACCCCGTAGCCTAGTTGGTAGTGACCCTGTCTTTCGTCAGGCCGTGCTCTGTGAAAAAAAAATATCTTTTTAAAACTCAGTCTATATATATATATTTTTTGGGCTGAGACTTCAACCTTTTTACGCGACGGCATTAGGAGAGTATTGTTTTTTGTATTGTATGTATGTAAGTCCAATTCTTTAGCTTGCAGTACAGCCCACATGGCTTAAAAAATTTTGACGTATACGTTATACAAAACTATATTATGTCCTATAGATAACAAATTGCATATAATAAAAAAAAAAGAAAATTCTTCAGATATTATCTGACTTCTGGTGGATTATTAAAGATTTTTTCACTAAACCTTGCCCTTTCAAATCTAAGCAAAACAAAAATAAAATTCAGTGAAACCATTTTTTTCCTCTCGGTAACGGAAAGAAGCCGTGAATTTATTTTTAAATTCTTTTTGTGTTATTTAGGTTATTTTAAATTTTTGACGTTCGTTAAGTGAGCTATTAGTTCCTAAGACGAAATAAATAATTTGAATTTTGTATATTATTAGATAACAGAGTGGCCCCCACTGCCAGATCTCGACCCAAGTGACAGCAATGTGTATAGTCAAGTGCCTCTCGGATATCTACAGAGGTAAGTTGATTACAAGACAGTTATGTGGTCGAAATTGGACCATGACTCAGTGTTTCAATTGGTTGATGTCAACTGGCTATCAACTGGGTCTCCTAAGGTCTGACTGTGTGCGTTTTTGTAATTGTAACTCATATTTCAAAGATAATTTTGCACATTTTTTGCCATTTACACTTTAACCACATTTAATAGTACTGGTTTATTTCTTATGTAATTAAGAATTAAATACATATACAGGGTGTCTGGTAATTAACCTATATACAGGTGTCCTAAAAAGTAGTGTCAAGTGTGATCCCATGGAAACAACATAACTATACCTCGTTTTTTTCGTCGTGATTTAAAAGGTAAACAATCTTGGCACTACTTTTATTTATTTCATTAATTTAAAACAATATTTAGAAGTATACAGAAATTTATTTTAACATAAAATTATTGTTTATTATTCTTTAGTTTTCTTAAATTTGTGTCTGTCTTATTTTTGAATCGATAATTACATAAAAAAGACACTGTAAGATTATTTACTTTTTAAATCACGACGAAAAAACTAGGTATAGGGCTATTCAAATCACCCCCATGTATATTCCGAAATTATGCATAGTTTTCGAGTTATAATTTTTTTTATTATTTTGTTCGAAGAGATTATAACATAATAGTAATAATAATACAATAACTTGTCTGACCACTATAATATAAGTAGTTATTATTATTAATTTGTTCCAGAGCGAACAGTATAATAAAGTCTCGGTGCGCGGACGGTACGGCAGTCACCTTCGTGCAGCTCCCCGACCCGCCCAAACTGCCGCCCAGCGCCAGCCCCGCTGATGAGGCAGTCTGCGAACAGTACTTGAAGGTATGGCTGTATGTCTGTACGTCTGTATGTCCGCGTAGACACTGGCTATCGAGTAAGAAATCCGCCGTTATTGTTACCTTTTTACAAGCTTTTATTTAGTTTCACCTGTCCCGGTGTTTGTAATGAAATGTTGCAAGCTAAATTTCACCCACTTCCCGGTGTCCGATTGAGCTAAAATTTTACACACTGGTCCAGTCCTGATGACAATGCATGTTTATAATAAGCATGATGTGATACTGCTACCAGGATTGGCTCCAGACGATTCAACTGTTCAACGGTTAACAGTAGGGACTTGAAATTTTGCATTTTAACTTTTTAGTTCTTTCTTATTAACAAGTAATAAAAGCTTGTTTCAAAATATATATCTTAATTTTACTTGTTATATTGATGGAAACATCTGCGAATATTATTTGAATGTATGGTTGTATGTCTGTGAATGAATGTACTTTTGTATGTGTCACATACTACATTGGCTATAAAATAAAACAATATTATTGTTACATTTTTACTCTGATGAAGCTAAGTCTAACATTACTTGAAAGTATGGTTGTATGTCTGCTTACACAATATACTGTAGAAAGGATACAAAGAAAGTAAGAGAAAATGACTGTAAAAATGGAGGAGGCGGGAGGGGGGGGAGGTTGAAATTCTTTAAGACGTTTGATTAAATAAATGGACATACAACCTACACACCCGAAAAACATATCGTCGGTATAAAGCTTTTTATTGCAACCTTGCTTTAGTAAGCCGCCTAATAACTACTAATATTTTCATGAATACACTATAAGGAACTACTAACCAACTAACAGTACCCCATAGTGCTACTTAATTTTTTAGTAGGCTTTAAATGATGGCACTGCAATTTCATTTGCTATTCATTAAAAAAATATGTCCATGATTATAAAATTGTCTGAAATCTTTTTTAGGTATTAGACGAATTCACTAAGGACCTCTCACCAACAATACTCGTCCGGGGACTCAAATCCGTTACCTCCACGGCCCTTTAATTATATTGATAATATTATGATATTTATTTTAATAATATGGTGACAACAAATATTCTTTTTAAGTTTTGACTTGGAAAAATTTGACTATTTTTGATTATGATTTGGAAATTATAATTTTTGAATTGTTAAATTTTATTTGATTTCTTTTTACTGTACTAAAGCACTAAATAAGTGTAAATTGAATAATTGATTGTATAAACAACAGCGTTTTTTTTCATTCATTCTCTTTATTATTGTTAACACAAATTAAAAATACTTCACTGATATTTTTTTTAACTAAACATTTCATTCTATGGTAATATAATGTTTCCTTGTTTTCGAAGTATTATTTAATAATTACGTTGCTATTTTATTAATATTTCTTTTATTTTATTATTTTATTTATGGTGTTGACTTTTTTGTCAAATCTATCATTAAAAGATTTTAAAGAAATAGATTTTACAAAAAAAATATTTTTATATTTTTTCATTACAAAAGTAAAGTAATTTAATTTTAACAGATTTCAAGCAAATTTTACATAATTATTATGCAAAGAAAGGTGTTATGTTATTTAATTATAATAAAGACGTCAATTTAATGAGTCAATCTATCATTTGTATAGAATATTTTTCGACAAGTATTAACTCAATTGAGATATTTATTTTGTAGTTATTTCGTAGACGAAATCAAATTCAATTACGACTTACATTAACTCGTTTGTTTGACTATCGCCATAATTGACCGCGTAAATAAGGCAATGTAATTAGTTTAATTTTATTATGCGATGATATTAATAATCATTATTAATTTAAGCCGCCTCATAAACTAAATCACGGTATAGTTCAACTCATTAAACGTATACGATAAATCGATAAAATAATCGATCTTTTATTCGGTCATTTCGTTGCACGAGATTATCGATTCTCAAAATCGATTAGTAATTGAGAAATTTTATTATTAGATAGACGAAATTTTTTTGACATTATTGGTGAGAATATTTTTAATGGACGATGTCTGGGTCATCGTACGATAAGTATCGTTTTTCGTCGTTAGATAAAGGTTAACTGTGTGCTATTAGATTGTAATAGTGTAACTAAGTTTTGTATAACAAGTAAAATAATTATATTGTTAACTAATACAATGGTAACAGTTATTTTTATTGTAAAATATTTCAAAGCATATTATTATAAATGTAAAATATTATAATCATTTGCTTATTTTATTTTGACTATCATCATGACTTATGCAACTAGAAGTTGATACTATTTAAGATTTAGTTTCTCGAATATTTATTATATTTGTGAAAAGCTTTGGAAATAAAATTATTATTAAGTAACACCATTTTAATATAGACGTTTTCAAAATTTCACTACGATTAGCTAATTTCAATATAATTATACTAGAATTATTTTTTTTGTCAAAATTCCTATGAAACTCCATCCAGATATTTGTACATATCATTTCAGATGTTAAAGTTAGCATTAAAGTCAAATAAAATCTGATTTACGTGTGAAAATTTAAATATTATTATGTATATTACGGTTTGGCCTTTTGTTTTACGTAATTTTTAGTCGATTTATTTATCCTGAAAAGAAAATTGAATATTGATGAATGATTTGTTAATTTACTATTATAACTACATAATTAGTGATGTAAAAAGTAAATTGCATTGAAGAAACACAAATTTTGAATACTTATCACTGCCAATATAAGCCAGAACACAATATTAGCAGTTAACAGAATTTGTAGTAAATGTTTAATACATTGATAGTCGACTTATGATTTCATTTTAATCTTATGATGTTTCTCATATTATATAAACTAATAATATTCATTCATTTTACTACTTATATCATTTACAAGTTAGATTATGATTTACACCAATCGATTTGGATTTTGATTTTAAGTATCACTAATATATTTTTTCATTCTTGTTAATTTCGATAATAGAACTACTTGGATTATCCCATTGTCACTATATAACAGTTTTATTGAATACTAAGATTAATAATACACAAAATGACAAACAGTTCTAACGCTGTGAAGTAAAGAATTCAATTCCTGAATTTACTGATTATTATGTAGATACCTGCATGTCTATTAATGTAAAAACACATCGTAATAATTCTGATATCTATGCAAATGTATAGATTTATACTAAAATATGTATATTTTCAATTCTGAAATCGTATCCAAAATCGAAAGATGTAAGTCTTTTTATAGTATTTTTTCTCAGTGATTTTGAAAATTAATTCTTATGATAAATAGGTTAAGGTTGACTTTAGTTTAAATATTACAATAAACGATTTTTTTAAGTATTCAATATTGTATTCACAAAGTAGCATACCAAATGTTATAGTTACTTTTTTATAATGTATAACATTGTTAGTCTGTGTTTTGAACATAGTATTATTATAACTAATAGTTAAAAGTAACGAAAGGTTTAATCCCTATAGTTAAAACAAAGCTTATTGATAATCTACATTTTGTTATATAGCTTGTTATGTTATTTTGGAAGTTTTTGAAAAAGACGAACAAGATTTTAGACAATGTTTGCTTGTAAAGTTACGAGTTTGTAGGTACTTATTATATTTTAAAATACAAAAAATTTAAATACAAAAGACGTAAATTTCACGTCCATTACCGCCGGCCCGTTTTTTTATTAATTTGGATATTATTTGAAAATATTTTAATTATATGAAACTGAAAAGACGTAAATTTTAAAACCGTCCATCTTTTTTAATAATTTGTGACGATTTAAGATTGATTTCTAAAATTTTATTTTTTAAACTGTATAAAAATTGTGCTTGTCGTTTCGACATCATAAAAAGGGATTAAGCCTAAAACAATGATTGTATAACAATTATATAGCTAAAGTTAATAGTGAAAAATACATTTTTTGACTTTCTTATTGTTTTAACCAATCTTGTTCGTTATTTATAATGGTGTAAGAAATGTAGCCTAATCATTTTTTATTTGTATAATTCAAGTTCTTTACTCAAACTGAGAGTCTGTCACTCAGTTACGCTACATTTTATAATTACTAATTACTCTAATTAGTAACCATGAGAGTAGGTATGCAGTATTTTATAATTATCAACCATTATTAATTATTTTTCCTATGTAAAGTGGAAACAGATTGGGCGTATTATTTGTGTAAGTTTGTGTTTAAATACATTTTATGTTATAAAATAAGGCATCTATTGACAGACTCTCCATAGTTTTCATGTGCTATTTTCAAGGGATCAATATAATGTAATTTCAATATAATGCCGAATTTTTGATACGATAAATAAATAGTTATTTTTGTATATCTGATTTATAGTTTTATTTTTTACCTAAAACACTTGGAACAAAATATCATTGGTACATGTTAGAGCGCATTCACACGGTGCGTTTGTTTAGTTGTCAATGCAATAGGGATGTTTCCTGGTACTTGAGATTATTGTGTTTACTGAATACATATGTTAAAATACACATAATAATTACAATCTGCAAACTTTTACTTAGTACGTTACGTTTAACAAGTTTTAAGACATTTTAAAGCTCAATGGGCAAGTCCATTTTTAAAATACAAAATTTATTAAAAGTAAAAATACCATTATATGTATAATACGTACGATTTATAGCGATTTTGGTAGATAAAACATATTCATAAACGGAACATTGAATATAGCTATCGAACAAATTTCTTAGGCACTCCATACAAAGTAGCGCTAAGTGACGTCATAATGTCTACGGCATTTGTATGGAGCGTTTTTGGGAAAGTCTAAGAATGTGAATTTCAAAACGCGATATCTTGTAAAGTTTTGATATTAGCAAAGTGATTTCTACACCGAAGTACCTATTATTGTGCATTCTTTCATAAAATAACAAAAAAAAATATTGTCAACGAGCCCATTGTCGCATTTTTTTGGTACACATAAGGCCTTTGACATGGTGATGGTGTGTGGTCCTATGTGGTCGATAACCATATCTTATTATGCCTTGACTAGGATCAATAAGATTAGTATTACACAGTACGTAACAGCGCCATCTAGGGAACATATTCAACAACTTAATTACGACGAAATCTTAGACTATTCTTTCAATTAATTAAACGTATTTATGACACCTAATATTAGTGTAAAATTTAGTTTTCTACCTTCATGCGAAATCGCAAAATCTTACGTATCTGTGTTATTCTTAAAACCGTATCAAAACTCGAATTCTTTGCGTCTTAGTTACCTTATATTATAAACCGACGTGTAGAATGGTAATTCGTTTACACCTATTCAGAAGCGGTTTCCCAACGGGGACTCCGCAGTACTTCCCTAATTTATCTTGCATGAAATAAATTTTACTGGGGGTATATTTGCATGTAGTTAACATGTTAATTAGAATAATTGGGCTGTACAAGTAGCGGTGAGCTAGTGGATTATTTTAATATAGAATTATGGAGATTCCCGCTTATTTTACTTATTTGCAGGTAAAATTTTGACTTTAAAATTTGTGAAAAGCGATAAAAAGGGAACATTGCAAATTTTGGCTAGATTAAGAATTTTAAGGGCATTTTCTGTAGTCTAAAGCTATTAATTACCTATTAAGGACCTAGCTCATAATCCGCCACGCTGTTCCAGTACGGATTGGCGAAGGGGTTAGTGACTAATTCAAGTGTCACCGAATGATATTAACCGAGACCGACGGCTTAACGTGCCCTCTAAAGCACGGAAACGCTCAAGATTTTTTGCCAGTAGCGGTCACCCATCCACTTTTTGACCGCGCCTGAAGTTGCTTAACTTTGTCGATCACTTAAGATCGACGTCATCGACGCAAGCCGCCGGGCTATGACATACATAATATTATGTCCACCTACATTAGTGTCATAATTACCTACTCCTTTTTTTAACTTGTCCTATTTAGCACGCAGTTTTACGTATACCTCGTTTTTTTCGTCGTGACATAAAAGGTAGGTAAACAATCTTGGCACTACTTTTATTCATTTCATTAATTTAAAAAAATATTTAGAAGTGTAAAGAAATGTATTTTAACATTAAATTATTGTTTATTCTTTATTTTATTTTATTTCTGTCTGTCTTATTTTTAAATCGATATTTACAATAAAAAGACACTGTAAGATTGTTTACCTTTTATGTCACGACGAAAAAAATGAGGTATAAACCTTGTAACGAAAATCACATATTTTATTTTCATGTTATTCACACTTGTCCAGTAATGTTAAGTGATTTTATCACTTCAATATCACACATATTAAATATTCACAAAAACTGCTTTGAAATCTAATGTTTTTGTTTTAAAAATAAGACAAGTTAAAAAACGCTTTATATGTAGGTACCTATAAAATGTTACCTACCAGTTTTGATATTTATGCATTTGGCTACATACAACCAAAATCTCTAGATTAGATAGGTATCTATCTCACGCTACAAATGCTAGGAACGAAGATAAACTTAGGTAAGTCCTACTGTTACTCTCTTATCTCTTAATCTCTCGGTCGACATACAAATCCTTTTATGTCGCACTCTCGTATAACACGAACATCCCGAGATTCCGAGGTTAACTTTGGGTAACTGTGAGTTACTGGAAAACTTTGAACTAACTGGTTCGCGATTTTGTTTTTAAATTTCGACGCGCGACGCAAAATAAGGTTGTCACATAGGGAGGAATAGTTAGTGTATTTTTTTGTTTAACAATAGGTATTTACCACAGACTAAAAAAATTATATAGGCTGGACTTCGGAACAAATAAGCAAGTAACCGCGCTAATCTCAGGAACTACTGGACCAATTTGAAAAACTCTTTTAATGTAAGATAGTCCATTTATCGTAGGCTATACGCTATATAACATTACGCTAAGATAAATAGGAGAGGAACATCAATAAAAAATAATCCGAAACGGTAAAATTACGCGGGTGGAGCTACCGGCGATTGCTAGTTCATTATAAAATTCACATCAAACTCAATAATCGTAATATATCTACATGGATGATCAAACACACATAAATTATATATTCTCCATCGACATACACACACACACTAAGTAAACACACACACACACACAGAGAGAGCCAGTAAATACGACGAGGATTCACATTGATGTCATTTCCCTCCGACCCCTCCGTAGCGTGTTCCGTATTTCTAGCCAGTAGGGTAAACTCGTAGGCGAGCTACACTATGTCTGTTAACCGTAGTTTAACTGACAGTTAATTCATAATTTAGTAAGAGAATAAGATAATTGTTAATTCATCATGTACTTTCTACAGTTTGTCTTAAATAATTTGCATTATTTTCGATGTTAAAGCACAGAATTTCATTGTATTTTTTATTGGAGAGAGGTACTGAGCGGAAGTATGTACTCGTACGTAGTGTAGCATAGAGCTTAGCGTCGGTTAGTAAATAGATATCATTTTACGCTGTACTTGTTGAAAACTATTTTCAGTTCAGTTTGTGTCTATAAATACACGTAACCTAAATATAGCTATGTATTTGAGCTACACAAACATGTTTATCCTATTTATGGATTTAGGTAACAATTCTCTTTATTCTACAAAAAATACAAAACTGCATTACTAACATATAACAATACATAGATATACCTACTACATTTCCCTACACTAATCAGTCTATCATTTAAACTCCAGTTTAACAGCGGTCATGGTATGGTGTCACCGACCACCCAGCTGACATAGCTATCTATAAAGCGTTCCAATTCAAATTTCAACTCAGTCCGCCCGCCTGGTGACGTCATTCTCCATCGTGGCGCCCTCAATGACCATCTATTTTCCATATTATTCTCTGTATTATGTGTAATACTTTTTACTGTAGAAGCTACCCTATCATGCTAGTCATACAAGATTGATAAAAAAATATAGTCTATGTTACTTAGCATTCAATTGGTAAATAAATCATACAAGAATTTTATACAGAACTAGCTGTTGTCCGCAGCTTTGCTTGCAGAAATTATAGTTTTCAATATAAAATTAGCGAAGTTTCATACAACGCTTCATCCCCTATTTCCCCCCTTAAAGTGTGAATTTCCAAAAATCCTTAGTGCTCCCCTACACTTTATAAGAAACAGCTGTGCCAAGTTTCATGATTCCAGGTCTACCCGTTTATGCTGTACCGTGTCTGTCAGTCAGTTAACATTTTTATTAAGTATGATGATGATAACTATACCTACTGGAAGACTACTTTATGTCTTAAAGTCAAGAATGAATAGGATTCTAATCAGTAACAACGCTACAATTTTAGACAACATCTATACTAATATTATAAAGCTGAAGAGTTTGTTTGTTTGTTTGTTTGTTTGTTTGTTTGTTTGAACGCGCTAATCTCAGGAACTACTGGACCGATTTAAAAAATTCTTTTTGTGTTGAATAGACCATGTATCGA
>LGAG01000852.1:400043-424761 GCA_001278395.1 Lerema accius | reverse complement strand
TTTTTGATTTTCGTAAGGTATTTTGTAAAGTGTCCATTTAAGTAGGTATAACACTAAAAGAAGAAAGCATGTTAGGATTAAACACAGAATTAAAAGAAGATTATGTCAGTTTGTGCAATTGTTAGGTCTTACTTTCATAAAATCTACGGTGGGTCCTGAGTTCTATTCCCAGCGAGGCATTGAACGATGGGGCTAAATTTCTGTTCTTATTTTGAGTCTGTTTTATCCAAGACACTCAAGATAAGACACTGGAGGTCCTAGTATGAGCCTATGACTGTAAATTTAAAAAAAAATCGTTAAGCAGGAACCCTTAATTCCAATGTTTACGTTCATTCATGAACGAAACAGCACAAACCATTCATCAGCATCGCTCATTACAAGCTATTTTAATTAACCAAGGATTCATTCATTCGTTGCGTTTTTGTTCAGCCATCATTCACTTCCCCAGTTTTTGTGTGAAACAAACTTGCCTGGCATCTGAGAGTACTCACCTGACTTGCAATGGAATTTTAACAACGGAAATGACGTCGTAAACAAAAAGGGAGAAATCTTGCTGCTGTAGGGTTACCATGCGTTGAATGGGAACTAGGATATTCTACTGATAAATAATTAATTATTAAACAGATAATTGTAATAGCACTTATTCTTTGTAAGAGGTTAATAAAATCGCCCTCAAATTTGATATTATCTTGGTCAGAACTTTTTCTTAATTGTTTGGTGTAAATTATTGCTCATAGACAATATGCTCATAAAGGCATTATTGGGCATAATCGATCATGAAAATAGAAGAAAGAAAAATAAATAAATTAAAACATGGTATTAGTACGTACCTACCTACAACATAACTCCCTTAAAGTTATCGGAGACTAATGATTTAATCTAAAAATCATTTCTCTCCTTATGAATTGAACTTTAGTTTTATCCATGTGCTTAAAAGATGCTGTTAAATTTTAAGCAAAGAAATATAACGAAAAATTACAGTATTATTTTTACCTTTATTGACCTTAGATGACCTTTTATCCCGAATAAATTACTAAGTACCTAGTGTCCCTACTCAGGGCAGGGGTTCGGAACAGTTAATTACATTAGCGAGATATGCGAGCCAGTGCGCACGCGCCACACGTGCGCGGCATCTGCGTGCGCGCAGGGGTACACAACATTTTTGTGAAGAGATTTTTTTCGTTTCTTGGTTTTATTGTCGAGTGACTTCAATTATTTTATTGAATATGCAATGGCTTTTATTTAAAGAAATTGGAATGCTCTTTTAAATGTGTAGTCGTGCAAGAAATTGGAATGTTTTCTGTAAAGTATTTAGTTTCATCGTCAATAGTAAGGTAAGAAGGAAGAATATAATGGATTGTAAAAAGTGGATTGAAATTTCATTAAGTACTCGTAATTGAATTACGTATTTATTATATTAATTAACGCTAAATGTAAACTGTAATGAGATAGTCCTATGATATTTTGAAAGTAAAATAGAATAAATAAATACCTATTATTGTTTTATAGTAAGTCAAAGTTATAATAACTATAAGTGGATACCAACTGATTAAAAACCAATAAAAGCAACGATTTATGCGACTGACAGGTCAAGACTGGTTTTTAAAACAACTAGGCCTGAGTTCGATTCCCGGACGGGGCTGAAATTACGTAACAGATATGTAACAGTGACATCTCTGGGGGGCATATTTGTATGATAATGTACTGTTTTCGTAAAAAAATAATGATTCCATAACCACGACAACACCGGGACATATTTGTACGATAATGTAATGCACTGTATAACACTTAAAGACTGTTTCGTCCATTTTCATACAAATACAAAATTTGGGAGTGTTATTAAAATGTACCCAAAGGTTTCCGACCCCTGCTTAGACAAACAAAGTAGAGATACACAGAGCTATGATCTTATGATGAATTTCAAGACTTCCTTATATTCATCTACAATGGTACAAGGAATGGTTTAGTTTTTAACTGTAGATACTTGAACCATATGACCCGTATGGCGCATTGGTTGCTATGCTGGAGCGCCTTTAATAAGTCCTGGGTTTAAAATGATTATAAACACCAGCGGAATTTTGTCGAATTCCTGTTCCTAGTGTGGATGTATGGGTTGCTAATAATACAGGCAGTGTGGGGCTATGTATACATACATATTTTAATATTTAGTTAATTGTAGTACAATAAAGTGTTATATAAAATAAACTATAATAAAATTTAAAATCATTTACTCATCTAAATATCAATGATACATTTTATGCACGTCAAAAATTTTTTTTTAATCTACCCCCGTTTCGTAAAGTTGCTTTTATATCGAGGAGAAGAAAGGGGAAAGCAACTCCCACACATCCTTTTAAATAAATAATACAATACAACTATTTTATATTATAGGTAAGTTTTTTTAAATCGGTATTTTCCCTCCAAACAAAGTCCTTCTAAAAACCCTACTCTTAAAATTAAAACCCATATTATAAAACGAAGCGTTAGCAAAGCAAGCTAATAAAACGCTATTCATAAGGTATACACTATGTAACGGATACTCGGATACTCAGAGACTCGGATACTCGGATAATAGCCGAGTGTTTGATTAAACCGGCCTTGCACTGGCACAATTACCTCTTTGTTCTGCCACAAGTACATACACTATGCTGTAGTTCACTGCACAGATAATATAAGTGTTATAAAAGATCGTTACCATAGATCTCAGACCAAAAATATATAGACTACGCCTTCGGAAAAAAAGTTGAAAAAATTATGTAAATGACAAATCATAACGTTTCTCAGTACGTTGATCGACAGATCGTGTTCTATAGGTATATGACAAATTATAAAAAAATGAAAAAAATTACCTCAATTTTTTGTACTGAAGATAGCCTATATATTTTTTGATCTGAGCCACAGATTATAACATATACCTAAGTAGAGGATAAGAAAGTAATAGCAAATTAGAGAGGGGGGGTCCGATTTATGTGAGGCTTTCAAGGGGGTGTCGATTGAGTCGAATCTCATCTTATCTTACGTTAAGGAGACGGCCTTTTGGAGATTTTTTATATTAGGTACTTAATATTAAGTAAATAAAAACATTGAACAACATAATAAACCTATATAAGAAATATATATATTTTTAAATCTAAGTCATATTTCATGACAAAAAAACACCTATAAAAATACTTTAATAGGTAAGTTCTAATTTATTTTTGCTACAAAATAAGCAAAACAAAGTCCCCCCTTTTAGTGCTTACGTAATACTCGTTTAAGTCTAACTTCCCACTTTAGTTAGTTTCATTAATTTATTATTAACCAACTACCATAGTGTGTGTGGTCTAGTTAATGAGTCGTAAGTCTATTAGACTAGATGAGTAATACCTCCCACAAGACAATGATCTAACTAGATTTGTGACATCAGACGACCTAATTACTTGCTACATTTTACCATTATATTTAATTTTTAGTACTACGAGGAACCATCTGCACAATTATTTATTATTATAGTTATATACCTTAATAATAAATTCGAAACTTATAAATTCAAATTCAAATCATTTATTTCGTCTTAGGAACTAAAAGCTCACTTAACTATAAATAAAAATAGCGCCCACATTTGTATATTATTTAACACGACTTACGTAAAAAGTCGGAATTTGCCATACTAGTAAGTAGTCACGAATCGCTCAGTGTTAAAATAGAAATAGGGCCCTATTAAACCCGTCGGTTAGTGACACTAAAAACTATATTAAGTTGTGATTAATAATAGAAAAACAAAAAATTCGGGATTTTAATTTATAGCCTTATTCACTGTCGCAATTGAGACGAATCCAATGACACTCCATATCTAGAAATCCGTCAAGCCAATTTGGATGTAGAGCATGCCAAAGAAATGGTCATACATACATACATACGCTCTAAAAACATTACCCTCCTTACGCGGTCGGGTAAAAATAAAACTTTTTTGAGTTATGGTTGTATTTCACAATAAGTCCAATCTCTGATCTTGATAATATATCGAAGCTCCAATCATCTTTAATCAAAAATAAAATTATTAAATCGTAAAGCAGGTGCATTTTGCGCACCCCTTAACTTGGATATCTGTATTAAATGCGCTTTGAAACCAAGATAAATGCATCTCTAATAACACAATTTTAAGGTCTAATTTCGGATACCAAATTTAAAAAAAATTTCATGTTGTTCTTTTCTGCAGTCAAATGAGGTTTATTTATTTTATTACACCTGTGTGTACTAACCCTTAAGTCGCTGCTATTGTGTGAATATGCAAGCGTAATAAAGTAATGTAGGGTTAGCAGAAAAATTACTTAAGAGAAATCTGATAATTTTAACTTAAAATATAACGATCTGAAAGTTATATCTGTTTATTGTTTATCTTTGACTAGCAATGGCCCACGGCTCCGCCCGCGTATTTTTGCCGTTTTCACCGTTATTTTTATTGCTGCTCCTCTCCTATTAATCTTAGCGTGATGTTATATAGCCTATAATAGCCTTCCTCGATAAATGGACTATCTTACACTAAAAGATAGCTTATAAATAAATGCGTAAAATACGTTGTCATTATTTGTCTACTTCCTAAGCTTATTAGATTTAATTATCCTAGCAATATCTAACTCCAAGGATATTTAAAACGTGATGGATAGTAATCATTACATCCTTTATCCAACAAATTCTTATAAGACAAGTTCTTCAGAAGATTTACGGTCAGCGAGTAATACTTTCAGCTAGCAAATTGCAATTTTCTAAGATTGAGAGCGGAGATATTTCATAAAGTGCATCAACTCGAATAAAGTGTGGCATTTGTAGTTAGGACTCTCTTGCAACCTACGTCAAGAGTGCGAGAGCGTTATAATTATAAAATGAATCATGCGTTTCATCGAAATAAAGCTAATATCGGAAAATTAGCTTGATAATAATTATATTACTTCAGATCTCTGACTATTTTACTTAGAAAACTGGTTGTAACACTCTGGATCCGATTCGGGATACAAATGTCATTTTAGTTCTCAGGCTATACGAGTAAGTATTGTTTTTAGTGTTGTTAAATATACTTGTAACATAAGCTGCCAGGGCATCCTAAACCGAAGGTAGGTAATTAGTATAAGATATTGAGTAAATTTTAATAATAGATAACAAGTAATCGGTAAAAATATTTAAGAACATATAAAAACTAGTCGGGATAAACTCCACCACTAATCGTGAGCAAGCCGTGTAAAATACACTGTTTTTAAAATAATTAAAGTTTTATTTCTCAATTAAGCTCATATTTTTTTTATTAATTTGACTGTTATGCTGACGGTACTATCAAACAATGCATCTGCTAAACACCTGTTGGGGACGGCGATTACTAACATGTCTGCCCAGTGTCCTTCAATTGGACGTATCTAAAGAAAAACATTCAGCATGTCTATAATAAAGTATAGACTATAGACTCTATACTAGTCTATACCTATATTATGTTACCTTCAAGTTAAACGTTGGGAATGGTTCTTAAGTATTCAAAATCGTTACCCCTGTGACCTAGGAGGAAAACTGATTTTACTCCGTTCTTAAAATGTTATCAAAACAATCAATACAAGTTACATTTTCTGTATTTTTTTATTTTATCAACTCAATAATTAATGCTTTATTACCCCTGTACAGTAGGTGATTTACCCCTGCGTGGGTAATTACCCCCAGGATAGGAATGTGAAAGTTTGTTAAGATGTTTGGATATTTAGTTGTTTATAAGTCCTTCACGCTCTAACAGTTGAACGGATTAAGCTGAAACTTAGCACACAGATAGTTTCCATCCAATAGGTCATAAGATAGATTTTATCCCGATAATAGGTTCCCTTGGGATACATCCAATATATTTTTGAACTACTTTTCTGCGGGTGTCGATAGTTGAAAATCGATGCTAGCTGTGTCAAGTCCTGTCACCGCAATCCATGTTAATCTGTCTCCCCCCGCTTCGTGTTACCTCACCCCCGCAGTCGTCCAGCAAATAACCTAGTTCTGTCGTTTTATTGCGGCTATCTCAACTATGAGCCGAGTAATAAATTAACAACGGTTTCGATGTTATGTAAGCATGTTTTATTAACTAACTACCCGCCCTCGCTTCGCTTCCTTCAACCTATACCTGTAACGTGACTACTTATTTATTTCAGGCATCAATAATTTCCGATCAGAATTGTTGGTTATTTTTATTATTTCGTTTCATTTCTTCTTATGTGACATTAATAAAACCTAAAAACACACCTAAAAACACATTGTGAAAAATTTTAGGTGAGATTGGTGAGTGTCATTGAGTCACACAGGGGGTTAAAATTAGGATTACTTCTATTTTAAAATTAGCAAAGTTAACCCTCCCCATTATTACTTACATAGCAATGTTCAGAGTAAATTAAAATTCGTTTAAAAATATTCCCCTGGCCAATATTTTTATCTGCAACTCATTAAATTTTCTCAGCGACAAAGGGATTTAAAAATATACAATCTTAACAATATTTTAATCCTAAATTGAGAGGAGTGGCTGACACAGTGATACTTAAACTTTTTAACTTTTTGTTGCTTTTACAAGATCATTTCAACAGGATTTTGATGATATCTTAAATTGGATTTATTTTTTGACTAGGGCCTTCTCGCTTGGTATAATTGTATATCATCATCACAACTCATATCTGTCCCACTGCTGGGCTCAGGTCTCCTCTCACAGTGTGAGGGGTACAGGTCATAGTCCACCACGCTGGCCTAGTGCGGAATAGGCAGACTTCACACACCTTTGAGAACTTTATAAAGAACTCTCAGGTGTGCAGGTTTCCTCACAATGTTTGATCACCGTAGCAAATGATAATCAGTATCTAATACGCACAACTTTTTGGAAACTTATGTCTTGTTCAACGTAATAAAATTGGTTATGGTAGAATTTCAATCACAAAATGTGTCTTAAAGTACATTTTGTGATTGAAATCTACCATAACTTAGTCATATTTTACACAATTCCGTGTCAAATAGGTAACCTTTTTTGAAGTCGGTAATAATTAAAATCAAAACCAAGATACATTTATCAAATGAATTGTTTACGTTTAACTGATAAAATGATTGAGCAGAACCGATGGCGGTGATACGTTTGTTGATATCGATCTTGGAACACGCTGGCCCAGTTCCCGGTGTAGGGCTGCCATCAGCTAAGTCATAGTCCCGGACAAAATTTTCACATACCCCGGACAGTCTTAGTTTTACCCTGGACATTCGAAAACTATTGCCATAAGTCATTAATTAATAAAAAAAATATGTTTGGTTGTTGGGGATGTTGTAATATAAAAATACCTCTATAACATACCAAAAAATATATACACGCATCTTCGGAACAAAAAGCGTGGTAGGAAAAAACATAACGTTAATAACAAATGATAACGTTTCCCGGTATATTGCTCGGTTGACCGTGCTCGGTGACATACGAGTACGTCAGAGCGTAAAAAAAAATTACCTTGGAAAATATAACCCCATCTGACGTTATCGCGTAAAAACACTTTTTGAAAAACCGCACTTAGAAACACCCCCAGAACCTAGGACATTTCCGGGGAAACCTAGACGAATGGCAACCCTAGATAGGTCAACTCGTGAACAAACTATACGACATGTCGTGATACTTAAATATTTATTGTAATCATAGCCCTGACAAATGAAAGGTACTCGTTTATTTGACTGGTATTATGTATAGGCCTATATTCTGAACTTGCGCCAAGGGAGTCACCGTTAGTGTCTAAGGGCTTATCGATACCGAAGGATGGACAACAGATTGATTAATTACTTTAATTAGTCAAAAAAATATTTGATCTTTAGCAGGCGTGCAGAGGCGACAGTAACCAAGCGCTTGGTAGGGCTAACGAAAAGTTTATAATCAATATTATTATTAATGTATTACTGAATATTACTGGTGTAATTAATAATTATTTTTGCGTAAAGTTCACTTGGGTACCAACCTCTTGTTTGAATCAGCCGCTAAACGACTGTCTTTATTTTTAATTTATTACAGAAAAGAGGGGGAAATCTTCCCCAAGACACCCGTAAGCTTACGGTTGCGGGTTTTGTGGGATTTCTACCCACTAACACTCCCCAGGGTGACCATCGAAGGTTATCACGATGTCCGATAGATAGTGGCACAGCCAGCTCGTTTACTACGAGTATCGTACCATTAAATAAACGGAAGTAAACTGCGAGAACTCGAGTACTATCAGTGAATGAATCAACAAGGTGCAATTATCATAAACACAACGTCAGTGCTAATACGAACAAATTACTGATACTCGTAATTATTGTGATGGGAAGCAGGAAATGAGTTTTATTGCATGTTGGTTAACTGAGAAATGGAATCTATATGTATATAAATAAATAAATGCGTAAGAGATCCAACTTTAGGAGCATTTTTAAAACGTAAGAATAAGGTTATCAACAAAAACTTCTAAGTCCACAAACGTCTACATTAAATTATTATTAAAGGAAACGAATACATTTTTCTTTTTCCACCATTTTGACTCCCCCCCTTCCCCACAGTTACCCCCTAATACCTGACATCAGCTACTTCTCTTTAGGATTGGATGGCACAAGGCCTATAGTAACTGTTGAGGTTGATGTACTCAAGATGGCCCAATATCAACTAATCTGCTTTCATTTCGTACCTATAAGCATGTAAATGACAACTATAAGGTCTTAAACTGTAGTAACGCTATAAAAATAATCAGCTTTCTGTCTTAAGGACCATCTATAAATAGTTTAGGTAACATCGCGAATTGCCCCCAATAAACCTTTGTCCTCACAATATCATGCAAAAAGCCGTATTCCCAGGAGATAAACCCCTTATTATGTTCAATGGGATAATAAACATGGTACAATGAGTCCCCAGAGCGGGGTGGTCAGTAGCCCGTGGCGCGAAATGCCGCCGACTAGCATTTACTTGACATTCCTTTTAACCTTATTTTTGACATTTCGCGCCGCCATTTTGAAAGTTTTGGCGGGTCACGGTTCAGGTGGGGAGTTAGTTGATTTTTATCCGTTTAGGTTAGTTTTTGACATTTGCAAGTGACATTTTGGAAGTTTTAGTGTTTAAGCATTAAACTAGAGCGAGGTATTTGACGATTTTTATAATGCCTTACAAAATGCATTATGAAGTATCCACCTAAAATTAGTTGTAATCAACTAGAATGTTAGTGTCAATAAATGCATGTGTATGGGCCTCAACCTCAACATATTAGTGACCCACTACAGGGCATACTTCACCACGATGCCCAGTGTGGACTGGCAAAGGCATTAATGGCCAACCTAAGTGTCAGATTTTTTCAGTCACCCAAATGCTTCCTTCCAAATTGCGGAAACGCTTAGAGAATTTTGCTATTAACAATAACCAACTAACTCGGTCCCTCTAAAATACCTCACAATTTTTTCTAGCCGTTTAGTAGGAGTTCAGTGACAAACACACGTATGCTGTGTTTTTATATATTAAGATAAACCAAGCCCTCCTTCGTATAACGGTGTATCGCCATTTAAAATAATCCAAATATATTTCGTGACTGCTGTGTAAAATTAATAATAACATTCTCGAACAAAGGTTCTTACAAAAATTGTGTTTTATTCATGGCGGGGCTCGCGAAATGTGTGTCGTATACGATATTATGTAAATCTTATATGTAATGTATGTAAATTAGAGGTTCCTGTTGGACTTTTGGGACGAACCACGTGTTTTATTACCCACGACTTTATTGTCGTCTTTGTAGAAGTATGATTTAAGTCAGTCATGATATTTCGGTGTTGAACACAGCGGGTCAAAGTTGAAACCTGAATCACGCTATCAACGATTTTTAGTAAAGTTTTCTGTTATAATGGTAATTTATTCTATTCAATAAAATATATAACTAAGTAACTGAATTATCTAACTGCGCTAAAGAGGAAAACGACTGGACTAATTCGGGTTCGATTCTCAGCCGGGACAGATATTGATGTGACAGATAAATGTTTGTTCTCCGGTCATGGGTGTTAGTTGTTATTAGTGTTGTCCAAGCCACCCGCGACACAGGGAATACTACTGCTGGGGTATGAGTGTGTTAGCGTTATATTATTTTAATTTCAACATAATGAGGTGTCATTGAGCAAATCACCTTTGTAAGCGTAACATGGGATACATAAACGTTGTTTATATTTGACGCCTCCGTTTTTTCAGGCCTTAGATGTCGTCGAATGTCGTCTCAGTTAAGTCGTCGCCATGTCGTATCGTAGCAGTGTCGTGACATCGATACGTGCTCCATACAGAGCGATCGTTTGGGCATAAAATTGCAAATACTCCGCGGCTTCAGCCTCCAACGGAGATAGATCTGTGTCGATGACCCCGTTACATAATACCTTCCGGTGACTCCGTTTGTTTGTTTTCAATTAGTTATTGACTAAGGAATTTGATGGGAGGTTCTTTAATTAACTAGTAGTTAGTGTAGGTGTAGGTAAGTGGTGAGAAATTGTTTGTAATGTGACAGATTCGATTTTGAACATTAGGTTAGAGTACTGCTTGTTATAAAGTTAGGGGAGGCCTACGTCCAGCAGTGGACATCAAAAGGCTGATGGATGGATGGACTGCTTGTTAGACACAAGTTATTTTAAATCCAAGTTATTTTAAAACCAGTAGCCATTTATGACACCTCATACGCTGAAATTTGTCAAACGGTTTAGGCTGTAGAGCGTCCTAAAGAACATACATACATTACATACATTATGCTAGAAATAAAATTTACTATTTACACAGTCGGATAAAAACACAGACCGACTTTTTAAAAATTTGGGGTATAAGTATTAAAAACTATAGGGCCATACATGATACACATACTCTCGAAAAACATTGCTCAAATAAAAATTACGTAAAAAAATAACGTTGTTTCAGTCATAATATTAGTCTCTTTACCTACTAAAAGGTAAAATAATTCTCCGGCTTCCACGTTACTATTTGTAAACCGAAATATAATACCTATTAGTTACAGTAGAATTATTCAATTCGTGTAAGTATTTAGTAAAGCGACATGGTAACAAGATTATAATTATTTACAAGCGTAATAATTTTAGTGTAACCTTTGATATTTACTTTAGTTTATTAGTTTATAGTTTTGCGTAAACACGACGCGAATTTCGCACTTTTGACTTTTGTTTATTACATTTCGATTTGAAAGGTCTTTAACGGTCGATTGATATCGTTAGATATCAATTAAGATACCTAAGATCTATTTAAAGAAGCGCACAAAGATTTTGTGTTATAAATACATTTAATTATTGTGTAATTGTTAAATTTAAGTTTATTAATATTTGCACACTCTTGCAATGTCTCGGCGTGGGCGTAAACTGCTGCGACACAGTTTACACTATTGTGGCAGTTTACGAACATTTTCATTTGTAAATTTGTTTCTTGTGTGTAATAAATATCTTTATCTTAAAAAAAAAAAAAAAATTCGAAAACAAATCGAAACACACACAGTCTCAAAATTATTCGTACCTATATTTGACGACCCCGTAGCCTAGTTATTAGTGACCCTGCCTGCGAAGCGAATGGTCCCGGGTTTGATTTCCGGCCGGAGCAGGCATTTATGTGCCAGATAAATGTTTGTTCTCGGGTCATGGGTGTTGGTGATGTGTTATTTGTGTTGGTCATGCCACCCGCGACACAGAATCCTACTGCGGGGGTATGAGTATGTTAGCGTTTAGTCGAATCTCTTAGTTCGTAGTTTTCCATAGTTCTTAAAACGGAATAAATAAAACTTTGTTAGTATTTCTATACATATCTAAACAAATTTTACGCACGTGGTAGTTTAAATAGCAGCGATGAGAGAGCATGTAGGTGTATCGCGAAGGAGCAGATGTACCCGGTTCGATGCCCGGTTTTGGCACCGCCGACCGCCTCTTTATTGGGGGCCACGATGTGTATACAGGGTGTTTTAAAAGGTAGGATAATTTTTCTCATCTTTAGTTTGAAAATAGACTTAACACATTCGACAAGTTTAAAGGAACTCTCAGGGGTAAAAGTTTTCTCACGATGTTTTCTTTAAGCAAAGCAATTTATGTACTTCTACGTAAAATGTTTGAAAATTAGAGATGCGTAGTTTTAGTATTAGAAAAAGGTCTGTGTAATGTTTATCTAAATATCTCAATCTCAGACCAAAAGACAATATATTTAGTCTTCAAAACAACAAAGTAAAGTATTTTTTTTTCTTTTTACGATCTGATGTATGTCACCTAGCACGGCCTGTCAAGCCATGGACCGGGAAACGTTGTCATTTATTATTAACGTTGTGATTTTTTGACTATGTACCTATTTTCCGAAGACGGAGTCTATATATTATGACGTCCGAATAATATAACATGTTTTTCAATTCTCTTCGATGTCATAATAAACGTTTTTCACTGTATATGAAAATTTTATTTTGAAAGTATTGGGAGAACTCGAGGATCCATCACACTACGGTGTTCTTATTCAAAATAAAATATTTTCATACATCTTAAACACACCCTGTATATACGAGTTTTATTTTTACTTTCCTCATAACGTTAATTCTTTTGTTCTTTGATGTGAGAGCGGCACAGGCCACATGGCCTGCGCGGCCGAAATAGAACGGCCAAGACCGAACCTGCACTCAACAGAACTTTAAACTACACTAACAGCATGGTAAACTAACGACCCGCCCTCGTTTCGCTTCGGGAACCCCAAACAACAACACCAAAAAATCATTTATTTTCTCGCCAAATTAGTATTACAATTATCGTTAGATTTTGATGTTAATTATGTACAGTACGCAGAGATAAATATTACACGCGGGGGAGTTTCTTTCCCCGCTTCTCCTCCATGTCAAAGCACCTTACGAAGCGGGAGTAGATTCAAAAAATGACGTGCATAAGTGTATCTTTGATTCCTATATGAATAAATGATTTTGAGTTTGAATTTAAAGCTTATGTATAGAAGTTTTACTTCAAGAATAGGTTTTGGATACGTAGTTTAATTGACTGGACAGTTGAGTACACTATCGCATTACTATTCCATTCAATGAGATCTCATTATGGCGGATCGGCGCTATGCTTCGGTCTGGCGTCAACTATTTTAAATATTTAAGTATCGTCTGTTCCGTAGTACTCTTTATAGACAAAACAATTCGTCATCGAATTATCCTAGTTAATATGATAATGTCTTCGTAAAACACGTTAATTCTTTTAAGAATCTTTGGAGGGAAAAGGCTTAATATGATGTTTTGGCTTAATATGATTTTCGGAAGTATAAGATGTTAAGCAAAAAAATGTCCATGGATACTTGGACTGGGGGCCTCTTGGGGGCCCGTAGTATTTTGCCAGTCCTGCCAAGTCCTACCAACGTATATTTACGCTACTGTACATTTGTCAACGTTAGTATGTGTTTGCGGGTTAAAATCACGTAAAACCTGGTTCTATTTAGGGTCGAAAGATTCCACTTCCCTTCCGTAAAGATTTGGTTCACTAATGAGGAATTTCATCTACATTAAACACAATAATTAATATTTAAATCAGGGAGGAATGCAAATGGCGTCGCGAGCCGTCGACGTGGAAACTCGGTCATCTTGATACTTGTCTTCTGAACTCCAATAGTACTTGTAGCCTATAGCTGCTACGGGTTTTAATCTAGAAGAATGGGGGGAAAGTCTCCTGGTCGTAGTATAAAGAGTTTTCTTGACTAAGTAAAGACTGGTACTGAAAATTAGTAGTTATGGTTTTACGCTGACCTATGACATTATGTGTTACTTGTTTCACCATAATGAATTATAGGCTCAGGGTTAACGTATCTATGTCATTTTGTTATTATGGCAAATAAACGATTTCTTTCTTTTTTGGTTCTTGTCTATAATGTGAATTGGTGAAGGGTAACCCAATGAAGAAATAGAAATATGTAAAATTTTATTAGTCGCCTAAAAGATTGAAGGTAGGTACATCTAATTTAATAGGTAGGTACATCTTTGTCCGTTATAGTATTGTTGATCCCTTTTGTTCAAATCAAGTATCAACTCCTGACTTGAATTTTGATGTCATCTTATAGGACAACTTATCCATCGTTAATTCCGACAAATTCAGATTCTTACATCATGTCTGAGTGAAATAAAAGGATTTTTCTACAAAAACGTGAGTAATGCGGACGATTTTTCCTTCACCGAAGTAAGCTATAAAAAAGAAAGGCGAAGGAAGTATACTAACTTAAATAAATCGATATCACGGCCCAAATAATTACAATTGGACAGTAAATTCGAGGAACCGTAAAAAGTATACGACCCGTCGCCAGTGATGGCTTTTACACTCCCCCGCTTAACACATACAGTGTTGCCAGTTGCTTATTTAATTATTTAGAATTTACCCGTTCTCTATTCCTTCTTTTTTACTGCGTCTTCGTAAGATGGGTAGTGTTTTTTAAGAGTATTTATGTATGTAAATTTTTGGCATGTTCTCCAGTCCATACGGCTCGGCGAATTTCAACATAATGAGATTCATTCAACAATCGGATTATTTCTTCTTCTATTAATGTCTATGGACTAGTTTTAATAAAAACACAAGACGAGTTGTACTTCTTCTTTTGTATGTAATTTCTACAATAGACACGAATCTAATGACACCTTATAATACAAATTCTTTTAGCCCTTAGGGCTGTCAAGGAAGCCAAAGACACATACATACATACATTCGAAAAACTATCCACCTGTCAAAGTCGGGTTCAAAAAGTCCCAGTAAAACTTTCATTTCTACAGATGTTTTGCATGCCTTCCTATTTTGGATATGTTGAGAACTGAACTAAACTCCTGTTCTCAAACCTACCTGCCCGATTTAATCTACTTGTCAACGGTTCTTAACTGAATTATTTCGCCCAATTTGGTTCATTGTAACAAATACTATCTCAAAATGCTTATCGAAATTTTAAGTCCTAGAAATTATGGTGACTATAAATTAGGAAATTCGAACCAGCTAATTGTAATTACATTAATGTAATTTATGATATTTTGTGGTTCAAATTCTGAAAGTTTTACTTCCGTTTAGTAAAGTGTTAATTCCTGACAAAATAAATTATTAGAATTTGTATTATTGCATCAAAGTTTCTTACTACAGCTTCAGGGAATTGAATTGTCAAAAGTTTGAACTAACGGATGTCCGGAAACATTTATTTTTTAACATAAACATTAAATCGTCAGTTCCTAGACATATTATTTCTGGCAACACTTGCGTCGCCATCTTGCGCCGTGTCGTCAATATGGCCGATTTACTGATCGTAAACCGTGCCAAAATTAGCAAAAGGTTGGCAACTGACGGGTTTTAAATATAAAATTATGATGAAGACCGGTCGATCGGCTGATGTGGCTGCTAGACGCGATCGGGAAATAAGTTTGGGTAAAAATAGCTTAAGAAGTTTCGTCCGATTTGAGATTCATCGATTCTGCGTGTAGGTAGGTACGGTACGTTGGGTAACGTCCATCGATTTAAATTATATAGGTTACATCACAATAATTTGGGAAATGGGCAGGAGAAATAAGAGATAACATTACAATTGGTTGATACTGATATACTTGGGCAGTCAGTAATAATATAAACAGTGATACCTAGTGCTGTTAGATTGCAAATAGCTTATCTTAGATTGTCCTGAAATTCCGTTTTTTGCCTGGCAGCCAAACTTTATCCTCGGATAAAAGTTGTCGCCTTTGGATGTAGACCTAAAAAAAATAAAGATATTCCAAACACATTTAATTTTCACGTCTAAAAATAAATAAGTTGGGAACCTATTAAAGTTAAAATCGATTTAACCTTTTGTTAAATTTTTATTATCGATTGATCGTGTTCAAACAGCCTTATATTTACGTCTAGTGTGTAACCAGCTTTACTACTAAATGCTACGTTTCCACGCCTGTAAGTTACAAATTCACAATGTTTTCAACAAATGTTGTCTCCGTGAGAACGATTGCTAGTTATCAAGCTATATAATATAAAGACACGTTTGTATGTTTGTCCTTTCTCATGTATAATTTGGCTCAAGTCTACCCTTAATAATGCCATAAGGGTGTTCTTGGCTAAGTGATGATATGTAACGAAGTTAAAAAAAATACGTTCTTTTTTTAAAAAGAAAATAGGGGTAGAGAGATTTTAAACACTCATAAATTCACCCGTTTTGATTTTAAACAGTTACTATTATCACCGTGATCTCTATACATTTTAATAAAAGGGATTCAAGATTTACTTTTGTTTATCGCAATATTTCAATGATAAGTTTTACAAATGACATGATTTTAAACTTTTATTTTCGCGAACACTAAGCATTTTAAACGCAAACGATTACCGATACTTGCATTGATATGACAACAATATAGGTAACATATAGGTTCATAGAATGTAAACAAAGTCAGGAACACAATATAGTGTTAAGATAAGCGATATCGCGAAAGCCTAAATGTAAATAGTAAGTCCTTGTAACACCAAATTTGGCGGAATGTCTGTTACTGAGTTCAATAAATTCGTTATACAACACTTGATAACATTAAATTACGAGGTGGTATAATGTTATAAGTTTTAGCGCTAATTTTCCACGAATACCAAGTTGATCGAACCAAAAAGGTAGATTAAATTGAAGAAAAAAATATGTATGTAATTTATAGTGTTATGTCAATATGAGTTTACGTAAAGCCTTCTTTTGACTTTTAAATAACCTCTTTCTTTTTTGAAACCGGTTAAAAATGCAAGCACATCCAAATTTGTAATAATAAAGTTAAATTCTATGTGTAATAATTTAATTTAGAAAATGAAATTAAATTCGCACTAACACTACATATGATTCACTGACATTACAGGTAGACCTATATTAATTGCTCTTATTTTTACAGTTAAAAACTCTTTTAACAGACAAGTTTTACGACGAAAAATCACACTCAAATCGGTCCATCCATTCAATACATGACACAATCAAACAGAAAGACACACAAACAAACACATCAACAAATCCTCTTCCTTTTTGCAATGTTAAAAAGAAAATGAAATATGAATAACAATGAAATTTAATTGTAAAAATACCAAAGGAAGGCACTTGCGATTCAGCCGTTAATTAATTTTTGGATAGAGTTCAACTTTCGACTAACGAGTTGACGTTCTAATTAAATCATCAGGTTGAGAACCGTGTGTAGGCACAGTGTCTGATAGTTTGGGAATATTGTCGAAGGGTCTAAGGTTCGAGTCCAATATAGGTAAATGGGGAAAGGTATGATTAGAACGCGGAAATAAAACACAGTTTTTGGTTTAGGATATCATGAGTATGGAATATATTATCTGTTAAATTAAACTAATATTCTTTACAGATAAATAAATGAACAAAAAAATTGAGGATTCTAAATAGGAAAGGGAGGGGTGTCAAGGAAAAAAAAATTGTTTTAGAAACGAATCTAATGACATATCACAAGTTTATGCGGAGATTCGTTGAAATATGTTGAAAGCACATTGGACTGTATTATATCATAGAAATGTTCATATATTACATATATTATGCTTAAAAAAACATTAACCTCCTTCTGGTACAAGCGGGTAAAAGCCCCTTGGTCTCTCAGGTATGATACCAATCGTTTTACCAATACTATGTCGAACCTCAAACTTTCCAAAAGAAATAGCAGCTGGGAAATAGTTAGCTCTTTAGAAAACCTAAGTCTAGAAAGCATAAAATTATGGAAAACAATCTAAAAGAAATTTCCCTTAGATTTACACTATCGTATACATCACTCTAATCAGCGGTAGGATCTTATGGCTTTCACTTTTATCATATCATGGTGTACGCCCATCTACCATGGTGGTATAACTGGGCTAATGACATTTGCGTACGATCCCATAAAACAATGGTGGATTTAGGCGCGTTCGTACTGGGCGTTTGTTATAAACCCGCGTTTTTTATTACCCGCGTACAGAGGTTAATGATTTTTTAACGTATGTATGTATGTATGTATGTATGCTCATTTAGTAGGCTCTATAACCTGTGTTTCTAATTAAGGGTAATTACCCCCGCGGGGGTAAATCAGCTGTTTTTGGGGTAATGAAGGACGTAATTATTAGGATCGTTAAGTTGTTTTCGTTTCGTTTCGTAGTTGATTTCGTTTTTATAATAAGAGTGACTGTCTTTATTTTTTTTATAAAATCCCCCCAAGTTTTAGTAATTTGGATTTTGTTATTTTTTATTACTAGTCAAGGATAAAAAGAGTTTCTTTCCCTACCTCCTACATTTCGAAACGGAAGTTTTAACCATATCTATTTTATGCAATACACGTAGTTTTAAATTCGATTTTTTTACTGACGTTTCATACGACGCCGCGTCGAACAGCGTTTAAACTCCCCATGTGAAATAACCCTTAGCTAGCCGCTCACCCATGCCGTGACCTGTGGCCGGGTCGATGACCCCGGTACATCCGACCCATTGTGTTTTAACTTGCTCTAATAACTTAAAACGTTTATAGACCAACGGTTAAGCGAAATTAAAACAATCGTTTTTTTGGCTTTTGTGTAGTAAAAGCGGTTGTAACAACTGTTAGGATATTGTAACTAGATATTGGTCTATAGTCTATAGTCTAAAGATTGTGTGTGAAATTACAGTTTATGTTATTTAAGCGTCACATTTGATTAAATATTTAAAAGAGATTAAAAAATAAATGAGTTTGCCTGTAGTGCCAATTATTAATGGAGTATCTAATAATACGATAGACTATGAATTCTTTTTTACTATTACCCCCTATTACCCTATTCATACTCAGACCCGTGTGGTACATGACAAGTCGTCCTAGAATACGTCAAATGGCCCCATTGACAGACATTCGGGGAATAAAGGAATCGACACAAGGCTTATAACTAAGAAATAACATTGTAGTTTTTCGTGTTATTATTTTTATGATTAAATTTCGATTACAAGGTGGGTTCTCTAGTACAGGGATCCCTAAACTGAGTTCCGTAGACCAGTTTTCAGGGTTCCGCCAAAATTATAATCCATATTAAAAGCTCAAAAAAGGCCAACTTCGAGGAACTTGTATAGTGTTCCATTGCCCTTATAGTTTAGCAACCCTAGTAATTATAGAGGTATAATTCTAACCCGTGATACTCATTAAAAGAGACGACGTAAACACACTCTTATTATTCTAGCACCAAGATATAAATTACAATGTATTACAGTACCGTACAATGCTCTAATAATAATACCATTTACGGATAACGGAAAGCCCTTTTTGGATCGAGACGGCTTAAAGCTTTTTGATCAAAAGTGTACTCTATAACTGAGTTGTAAGGTTGGTTTTTAACTGGTAGGTTTTAGATTGGTTCCTAGGTCAGCTTAGTGCACTCACGACACAATTCCGGTTCCTAGGGTCATTCTACTTCAAATGCACATTATTTATAGGGTAATGCAAAAACTGACATGCAATAATGTATACACATTTGACGTTTTATGGGAAAGTGTCTAGATTCCCAAAGAATTGCTAATGATAAATGATGTGATAAGCAGTTGAAGGGTTAATAGGACGTCCAATTAGAGTCCTCTTTAAGTATATTGCCGTCGGAAAGTGGATGGGTGACCGCTAGTGGCAATTCTTGAGTACCTAATTCTCAACCTCAAAATCTAATAGACTCAGTGTTCAGAATAAAAAAGTGAGGTAATTTTTTTTCTTTTTTTTACGATTTGACGTATGTCATCGAACACGGTCTGCCAAAAAATGTATCGAGAAACGTTAACATTTGTTATTAACTACTAAGCTTCTTTGTTCCGAATACTGCGTCTATATATTTTTTGGTCTGTGTTCTCAATGTAAACATAATATCATATTGATGTTTTATTTATTAAAATGTTAAGTGTTTAAGCACGTTTGTCCTATCTTTAATTACTTTGGACGTTTTTTAATGTTGGTGACTTTTTAAAATTAACAGTTCTTGAGCTTTTCCCAATTAAATGTAATTATATTATACTGTTATAAATGTGAAATTAAGTTTTTAAGACATAATATTTGTCCTTCCTTCATTACTTTGTAATATTTTTGTGACATAAATTAACTTCAATGATTTTGTTTGAATTTGTGGCTAAGGCAGATTATGATCTGAATTATCCCGGAAATACAGGGTTTCCAGTAAGTAGAGGTCCAAACGATACTTGTCGTTAGATAAGATCTTGATCTATCGAACTAACTCAATTTAGGTGAAACAAAAGTGTCACGGTTTTCAAAATATTTAGATTTTTCTAAATTTTTTTAAAAATCGATACCTTTCACCATATTATTGCTTGCCATTTTCTTAATATTGCTCGCAATATAACTTTTTTTATGATTTGTATACCTGATAAGATGTGCTACAGGATGTTGTAAAAAGTTTTTATAAAACCCTAACAGTTTTCAAGAAAAAATAAATCGAATGTGTAACTTGTGTAGGTTGTCTTAACATTAACCCAATAGTTGTATGACATCAATTTTTTGCTGGTACAAAACACTAGCGACATAATTATAGTATGTTACTATTATCGTATTTTGTCGTTACAAAAACCGCTCTAGAAACCTGGTAATACCTTTTAATAAGCACCGTATCTCGTATCTGTTGCTATTTAAATAAGTAACATTTTGTCTCGTAAAAACTCTCGTAGGAACGTTTTAAATCGAGTCTAGTGCACCATTACTTGTGACTCGTCACGAATCCCACATGGCTATCACGGCTTTTAAATCATGCTTCCACCTATAAACCTTACTATTACACCGCAACCAAAAACCCACCCTATCACCTACAACATAAAACTCATTTTAAAACAACGCCACTCTCGTTTGTAGTCTAGTTTTTATCCACACGAAATGTTAGAATTTCAACGTTGTTGGAACTAGTTAAAGTACGTTTTTCCTTGTACTGTCAGGTATACGTTTTAATAGGAAAGGGGGGTATGTGTAAATCAATCGATCGGTTTGTAATATCGGCGCGTGCGCAGTGCCTGTTGACGATCAAACGTTGTTATTTCTGTCCGCCGTTAAGGGTAGGGCGCGTTTTTTAATTTCTTACCATTAGGAGCAGATGGTTTGTCATTGCAGATGGTAACACGTGCGGTTATAATAATAGTTATTTCGTAACAGTCGGATGTGGCTACGTGTTAAATAAGTGATTGTAAGTTTAATTTATTGAGGCAAACTGTTAAGGTCTTATAGGACCCAGGTCTCTCCTTATTACTGAGGAGTCTTCTTCACGTTCAAATGCAGTAAGGCAAATGCACGAATTAGTAGCTAACCTTCTTCTTTAAATAAAATGGTAGGTACTTCTTTATGTATTAACATCGTAAAATAACCTCAAAATGGCGGCGCGACCCCCTCCATCGCGCGCGATTTTTTACTGTTCTCGTTTATTGTAATTAATTGTTTGATCCTTTAGCTATCCACTAGTATAATATAATAATGTATGGACACTCCATTATACCACTGGACAATTTAATTATGGATGAAGACGATTTCGAAACAACAACGCCCAGTATCCCCCGATTTTGTCATTAGGTTACGACAACTTTAAAAACGTATTTACGTTGTAGCGGCAGTGCAAGTACCACACTTAATATTTGTTATGCGGCTACCCCCGGCTACCGTGATAATGATAGTCCGAATTCGTACGAATACGAAGCCATCCGAAGATAGCCGAAGACGTTCAGAATAATTTGACGCTCTGATGAGAAACAAGAAACAACTGCATCGTCGTCGTATTATGCTCAACACGCATCATCTTCAACGCACGTCATCAGCACCGTCATCAACGCACGTCATTATTAAGTGCAGTACTTGCACTGCCGCTACAACGTCAATAGAATCGGTATAATTTGCTAAGGTTTACGTGCGTCGCCTTAACCGATCATGTACTCGGGGTAGCTGGCCACTTTACGTTTCAGAAAGCGGCTGGAATATTATAAAAATAGCACAAGCAGGGCCCCCGATATGTCTAGCGTCTAGCCTATTACACTGAACACCGAATATTTACATTACTATACATTATAGAAGTCACCGGCGGCTCCGCCCGCGTAATTTTCCCGTTTCTGGAATATTTTATTTTGCTGCTTCTCTTCCATTCATCATAGCGTGATGTTATATAGCCTATAAGTTTCCTCGATAAATGGACTATCTAACACTAAAATAATTTTTCAAACCGGTCCAGTAGTTCCTGAGATTAGCGCGTTCAAACAAACAAACAAACTCTTCAGCTTTATATATTAGTATAGATAAGTAACTCAGCCCAAGCAGTGATAGCCTAGTGGTTTGAACGTTGGTCTCTCGAACGGGAGTTCCTGTGTTCGAATCCCCTACGCACTTCTATTTTTAAAAGTTATGTGCGTATTAGATACTGATTATCACTTGCTACGGTAAAGGAAAATATCGTGAGGAAACCTATAGGTACTTGAGAGTTCTTCATCAAGTTCTCAAAGGTGTGTGAAGTCTGCCAATCCGCACTAGGCCAGCGTGGTGGACTATGGCCCGTACCCCTCACATTGTGAGAGGAGACCGGAGCCCAGCAGTGGGACAGTTATGGGTTGCGATGATGATGACTCAGCCCAAAAATATGTAGACTACTACTACTCCTCGGAACAAAAAAGCGTGATCATAAAACGTAACGTAAATATCAAAAGATAATATTTCCCGGTACAGTGCTAGGCAGAACATGTTCTCCACGGAAAATAGAAGTTAGTCGTCGAAAAAGAACGTTCGTCCACGGAAAATAGAAGTAGGTAAGCATTATTCTTTTGGTAAAAGTTCAAACATCTAAACTTCCTAAAATCCCCAAAAAGATTACTGACACAGATTTGCAGCACAATTTTACTAATATGTACCTATATCGTTTGATGTTACCATTGAGGTCGGTGTCGTGTCGTAGTCGTGTCGGCTAGTTAACACGCCCATTCAAGTCTTTCATTGTCCACCCATATTGATGCGTGCGTCATTTACGTCAATCTCACTCATGTCTCCTGTCACTTCAGTACCATGTCGATTATTTCGTGTTCATGTAGAATAGGACATATTATTCGTAAATTCATGTAGTTGATAGACTTCAGTAGTTGAATATAACTGCTTATTCAAATGGACTTTCATTTTCAAATGGACGACTTATAAGAAACGTGGTTACGTAATTAGATTGCGTTTAAAAGGTCCTGGGTTCGATTTACGGCGAGATAGTTTGGTTCACGGTTTTTGTCTCTGTGTGTGACTGTGTGTGTGTGTGTGTTAATACCTACATAACAAAGAATGTATTCGAAGAGCTCAAGCCGTCATGACAGAAATCGATTGTGTCACTTGTTTCAGCTTGAAGATAAGTAGTGAACATTGTCCCTACCTGCAGCTTCAGGACTACGTTAACATGCGCCTTCCAGTTAGTTCTTTCTTCCGTGAAAGACACAGGGAATAGTAGAAAGGTAAGAATGTATTACTCTATCTCTTAAAGTTTGAGACTGAAACTGTCAGGTAAGAATGTATTTACTCTATCTCATAGTTTATGATCAGAGTAAACTATCAGTTTCTACTACGTGTCAAATTCAAATTCAAATTCAAAATCATTTATTCATATAGGTATCAAAGATACACTTATGCACGTCATTTTTTTTTAATCTACTCCCACTTCACAAGGTGCTTTGACATGGAGGAGAAGAAGCGGGGAAAGAAACTCCCCCGCACATCTTTTAAAAGTTTCGAATTCTATTTTAGATGTGTTTATGACTTAAGAATAAATGAATTACATCTTTTACTCCCAATCTTAGATTATTGTTAGTTATAATAAAATTGAAAGTTGGGGGGGTTCTGTTCTTCTGTGGGTTTAAAGAGCATTACATAAAAACAGCTGATTTGACAGAACAATGGATGATATAGGTACATAAATAACCCTAACTCGGGGCGTTATTTAGGCTTTATTTTATTTAAATCAGTCCACACTATAAAAGGTATGGGACTTCTCTAACTGACGTGACTGACAGCTGAAGTGGTCAGCCATATTGAAAAAAGATACACCGAAGCGAAGCGAGGGCGGGTCCTGGTCTTAATAAATGGAGTAACACAGCACCGTTATTACAAACTTTTGAATGAAATGTCCGTTACTTTGAAGGCATTCTATCACGAAGTTTGTTTTTTTGATACAAAACCATCAGTTTTTATCAGTCTCCAATATAAAACATTGAGGCATGAGCAAGAAAACCAAACATTCATTGTAAACAGAATGCTATTACGGTTGTGAATGTAACTGTATTCCTATAACCACTGTTTGATTATAGGAAGGAATCTTTAGTATCTCTTGAATTTTAATGACCTGAAACTTGCGAATTCATTGAGCTCTAATTACCCGACTGCATTGGACGGAGGGTAATGTTTTCGAGCGTATGTATGTATGACATATTATTATTTATTTATCTTACAATAATTTATTCGTTTCAGGTAAATGATGTCAGGTAAAATAAAAAACTTCCTGTATCATCTTAAGTCAATTTATTAGATTTCAATACACATGTGTAAGTTTCGGTTTCGGTTTGGGCCGAAACTGAGAGCATGGCCGAAAGTTCGGTTTCGGTTTCGGTCTGAAAACCTGTTCCGGTCGGACTCTAATGTATGTCCCTTACTTTGGCATGCTCTACAGTTTAATCAACTTTATGGATCTCAACATGTTCAACACGTGTCGAAGTTCATTCCTACGTTCGTTGAAGCAACCCCCC
>LGAG01000852.1:364981-378998 GCA_001278395.1 Lerema accius | reverse complement strand
GACGCACATAATAGACATATTGTATGTTAGCAATTAGATAGATAGATATTAGCAATAAAACACCAATTAAACTGTGATGACGATGGGTTTCACTTCATTCGATGATAAATGAGCGAAGGACAGAGCGAGTACACACGACTAGCAATTCAAAAGGGGCGTCTTATTAAAATAATTATTTTATGTAAATTAGTATTTAGGTTTTCGATACTAAGCTAAGAAGTGCGGATTTTAAAAATTTTAGGAAATTAACCCATAAGGGGGTGAAATAAGGGATGAAAGTTTGTATGAAAATTAACCAAATTTTAAAGCTAGCAGTTTTCTAATTCGTGTTTGGGTGTATGGTTGAAAAGGGTGAAGAACCTTATTCAACGAGTTTTTTTAATCAACCCTTAAGGGGGTAAATATCACCACAAAACTATAATTTCCGCAAGCGAAACTGCGGGCAACAGCTCGTACTTAATAAAAATGTTAACTGACTAACAGACACGCTACAGCCTAAACGGGTAGACCTGGAAACATGAAACTTGGCACAGAGGTGCCTTATAGAGTGTTAGGGAACACTAAAAACGGATTTTTGGAAATTCACACTTTAAGGGGGGAAAATAGGAGATGAAGCGTTGTATGAAAATTAACCAAATTTTAAAGCAAGCAGTTTGCAAATTCGTATTTGGGTTTATAGTTAAAAAGGATAAAAAACCTAATTCAACTATTTTTTAAATCAACCCTTAAGGGGTTAATATCACGGCAAAACTGTAATTTCGGCAAGCAAAGCTGCGGGCAACAGCTCGTGTCATAATAAAAACGTTATTAATGTGAACAGGGCGTTATGACACTGGTTTTCACTTAATTAAGTAGTGTCGGAGTCCGCGGCTTCTCTTTTATATTTATTAGGATGAGATCGTATTGGGAAATTGGATATTTATCGTATTTGTTATCTAGTTCTAACATTTTGTTAGAATGTGGGCTTTTCGGGAATTTTCTTACTAAATAACTAATAATTATATTTTCCTTTGGATTTTTTTAGTAATAAAAAATGGTACGTAACGCGTTACATAAGTCTATGTAACGCATTATAACATTTTACAAGACGGCCCCCCCTAATTGGAACGTAATACTTGAACGGCCCCTAATATAAATTTACAATATACTATATATATGACAGTTTCGGTTTCGGTTTCAACCAAAAATTCGGTTTCGGCCGGTCCCTAACTAAATACTATAGATACCACTTTCAAGGCCATATTTGGAATTTTAATACGAGGAGTTATGGGCGACACATTAGTTATTTTTGTTACGAACTACTAAAGAGTTCAAAAAAATCTAATGTGTTAAAATCCGTCAAACTGTCTCAGCTCTAGAGCGTACCAAAGGAATGGACATACATACATACATAGGCATGAAAAAACATTGCTCTCCTTGCAAAGTTGAGTAAAAACTGTAATTTCTATCGACGGATAGACTTATCCAAAAAATCCCGATAGCTAGCAATGATATTGAAACTTCTATTTGCAGATAAGTAAGGCCCTTTTTCCAAGTTCAATTGATACTACTTTCATCCAATATCTGGTATGAAGTTACGAGGCGAATGCTCCTTTTCTTTCCTTTGAATAACTTTACTTAAGAGATACTAAAAGTGTTCGCGTTTGACATTAGGTTTTTTGATATAGCGAGTTTGATATAACCACGGAAGAACAGATACATTCCTTGATCTGTGGATATAACTTATCGTGTAATACATAGTTATTCTACAGGTTAACTACTATATTTTACACTAGTTAACCGCCCTCGCTTCGCTTCGGTTTACCTGTCACCTGCTTTACAGCGGGAACGAAAACTATGCTTAGAGAGTGTAGTTTTTTATTAATTTAATACGACTTAAGCTTACCTAATAAGTATACATAGTTCCGGGCTATAATTAAATTTATTTATAATAATCTTATTTAAAGGCTCATATATGGTCGGAAAGGAGACAATTAAGAGAGTCCTATGTCTAGTACTGGAAATCTAAAAGCTGATGAATGGATGCAAGTAATCTCGGGCTATTTTTTTAAAACAATTTAATTAATATCATTAACTTTTAATTCACATACAACCTACATACCTTAAAGCCTTACAGTGTAGGTATCACGAAGAAAAATAAACGGTTCCAAGTATTTTTCTTTTTATTGACAAAATGTTCTCGAATTCATTTATTATAACATCCATCTGATCCCTTAATACCCACTCGGGGTTTCTTTTGAATCTCTTTATCTGGTCGCTAAGGACCTGATTTTATATTTTGTGTATAATTTTATACATTCCAATACTCAATACTGTATCGTTGAATATTTTCATCTCATTCAATTTTCTGACCAAAAAATAAAATACAATCCGCTTTAGACGACCCCGTAGCCTAGTTGGTAGTGACCCTGCCTACGAAGCGAGGGGTCCCGGGTTCGATTCCCGGCTTGCAGATATTTATGTGACAGATAAATATTTGTTCTCGAGTCATGCAATATGTGTTATCCATGCCACCCGCGACACAGAGAATCCTACTGCGGGGATGCGAGTGTGTTAGCGTTTACTTAGCTTATTTATTTATTTTAGAAAAAAAATCGTAGTCGAAAAAACTACTTAAATAACAAATGATAACGTTTCCCAGTACATTTCTCGGCAAGTGTTGCATGTAGGTACGAAAGATCGCAAAAAAAAAAGTTGACCAAACTTTTTTGTTCTGAAGACTGAGTATATCTTATTATTTTCCTATTTAACCTTTTTTAACCTTCGTTTTGGCTAGTAATACATCAATGATACTAAGTTCTCGCCATAAATTGGTTCTATTTTTTGGCTTTTCCATACAAACGCAGTAACCCGATATGATCGCTCCTTTTTCAATTTTGGTGCCTTCCAATCTATCAAATATATCGCTTCAATATTTTCCTTATACGATTGAGTCACATGACACCGTTTGATATTGAAATACCCTCAAACAAGCCTCTATTTCAAACGTGTGTAGGTAAGAATAGGTAAGATCCTATAGTAAAACATATTGGGGGATATTTTACTTGACTAGCGTAGTCAGAAAAAAATACTATTTATTGTAAAAATAATGCTTAAAGTTTTGATTTAAATAATGGTCAAAAATTCACGTGACCGCGAAGGCTTCATGACGTCATAAAGTGCGAAATTAATAGCTACCACACAGAGATAGATAAAGAATGGTACTCATAACTCTTATAGTCAGTTTGTGTTACAAAAGTAGTTTTAAAGCTTAAAAAAGTTTTTTTTTACATAAAGTAAGCTAATGCTTAGCAAAATTCCCGCTTAATTATAAGTGGAAATATTGTTCAAAATGTAAAGCGCAATAATACTAATACTTATGTGTATAATTACTGACAATTATTACAACATAATCATGGTTGCAAAACACTGAGGCATCTCTACTATATCATTAGGAAAATGCATGCTTCCTTTGAATCCTTGCTAAAAATACTCGTTAGAAAGCTCAAAGTTTTGAAGCCGGAAGAGCTTTTATAAAAAGTGGTTCGTTAGGGAATTTGCGATCGGGAAGTTTATTGAAATTCGAGGTGGGAATTTCGCAGGCAAGTCGATAAGCGGTTAGATACGAAACCTTGTATTTTCTGTCAGCAGTATTTAGATAATGCCGTGTTGTATAATCATTGATAAGCTACAAGCTAAACTCAAATACTCATTTATTAATATTATAAAAAATACACGAGTTAAAGATATACTCTTTTAACTTGCAAATCTTTGATTGGGCGTTCAAGTATTACGTAGCGAAATTTTTAAACATTTTATAAAAAGTAACGCGCCTTAACGTTTTTCTGTACCCTGCCTTCCCTTTGCCAAATGTTACGTAACACACAAATGATGTAATTTATTAAAAATGTTGCCATTTTGCCAAATTACAACAATTATTTTCCCTAAGTTTTTTTTTGTAATAAAAAACAATGTTACGTAACGCGTTGTTGGACCCCACTTCCCATATATAACGCATCATAACATTTTACAAGACCCCCTCCAAATTGCGTTACGTAATACTTGAACGGTCCCTTATCGCTGACGATAGAACAAGTATCTTAAGCCGGGTAGTTCTTTTTAATCTTTTGTGTCACATTGGCAACGTTTTTGACAAAACCTGGGACTATTTGGTAATCCCCCGTGATGAAATGTTTCCCGGTTTCCCACTGGGGGATTTGAAATGTTATTTAACCCTCTGCTGATATTTTGAAATTAATTTTGACATGACTTTGATAATATAGTAGGTGTTTTTAGGGTTCCGTACCTAAAAGGTAAAAATGGAACCCTATTAAGCCTCCGCTGTCTGTCTGTCTGTGACCAGGCTGTATCTCATAAACGGTGATAGCTAGAAAGCTTAAATTTTCACAAATTATGTATATCCGTTGCCGCTATAACAACAAATACTAAAAATTAAAAAATAAAAGATATTAAGGAGGGTCCCCATACAACAAACGTTATTTTTAAGCAATTTTTTTCTCGACCTTAACAAACAGATGAAAACTTGAATATTAAAAAAAAGGAAGTATTTATAAATATTATGACGATGATGACACGGGACCCTTCATGCGCGAGTCCGACTCGCACTTGACCAATTATTTTAATAACCAATGATATTGTAGTAAAAGAGGACTAATGTTATAAGCATGTTCAATGTGAAAATATCAAAACAACCCAATTGCGGTTATAGTTCTTTACAGTAAGAACAACATAGCTATCGTAAAGACAATAAGGATGCGTGCAATGTAGCGCGGAACACTTTTTACAGTTGTACACTAAGAACGTAACTTAGTAGCGTAAAATAAATCTTTGTGGTTAATTGATGTTTTATTGGAAATAGCCCAACGTGTAGTCGCCATGAGATGCTATAAAGTTAGTCTTTGTTAATAAACACCAAAGGAAAAAGATTAAAAAAAATTAAACTTGGTATTTAAACTGCCTCGTCAGGATTGGAACCCAGGACGGAATTTTGACATGGTTTGTAACCATACAGTCGTCATTTAAATTAACGAATAAATCTCATACAGAAACGAAAGAAACTCAAAAAGTTTGTTCTATTCTACTTTGTACTAAGTTAATATAAGAAGAGCAATTCATTTTGTTAAAATAAAAATGAATTTTTCTTCTCGGAGAAAACTCATTAAGAGCAACTTGGCTAATTATTTCACGGCGCAAATAAAATATTTCTACTGCTTTAGACTCGGCTCGAGTTGGACTTGAACCACAGTGTAGACTTAGACATTTTATTTATTTAATCTGTATTGACCATAGTTTAAAAAGTTTAATGATACAAATTTAAAAAGTTTGGTATCCCATACAGAACTTTGAAAGTCAAATTACAAGAAACTACTTTGATTTTTTTCTGGTATATCTGAGTTACTAATCACACAAGATGTGCGGAGTAGTTTATTTTCCCTTTCTTCTCCTCTATATTAAAGCACTTTAACGAAACGGGGGTAGATTTAAAAAAATGACGTGCATAAGTGTATCTTTGATACCTACATGAATAAATGATTTTTGATTTGATTTGATTCACATAATGGTATTTTAATTTCACTACAGTATACTTACCTAAATGCCCTAAACTTAGTGAGGCGTCCTGGCAATAAACAATATATTTGATATATTATATCAGGGTTGTTAGTATGTTTGTGTGACATTTCAGTTTTCCAACATAGTCCCTAAACTCGTGACCTTACCTGTGACCTCTCATCGACCTGTGTAAGACGCTTGTTCTACTATCAGCGAGAAACGAGCAGAATAAAAAATGTATAGACTTCAGAACAAAAAAAAAATGAAGTAATTTTTTTTCTTTTTTTTACGATTTGACGTATGTCACAGAGCACGGCCTGTCGAGCAATGTACCGGGAAACGTTATCATTTGATAAGTACGTTATGTTTTTTCTACTACGCTCATTTGTTCCGAAGTCTCAGTCTTTATGTTTTTTCTTATTTCTCCATGTCACTCCTGCAATAGACACGAATCCCATAGGTGCTTCACATGTTGAAATCCCTCTAGCTATGGGTGGTGGGCATTTCCCTTAGAGTTAATCCTCCCTATGTTATAATTGAAAAATTATATTACCATCTCGTGGTTTGACTAATCGTTTGTCATAAAATCGCATAAAAAGATATCATTATTTAATTTTTAGCATACCAGGTGGATTATTTTTCGGGCTTACTACGCTATTTAAATTTGATTACGTCACTACGAAATAGTCTAAAGTCATGATAATAAAAGCATATTAACGTAACATAACGTTAGAACAATACTGCTCTAACAAGAAATAGCATAGTTTACGACCAAGTTTTCGTTCATCGCTCAGAGTACGACAAGTGTAGCTTCCGGGGGTAGACTATAAATTCTCTTTATACCTAAATTATTGTTTACAACCTGTCACATCTTCGTTACATCGTGCAATCTGTTACGTAACGCAATTATACGATAAAATAAACTTGACGGAGATGGGCGTCGATTTGATGCTTTATTTTATGTAGATAACAAACTAAGTGCTACTTTGAGACGTTTATGAAATATTATGTGCTTAACGCATTTTTTTTGTTTTAGTGAAGTGTTTTGACTTGTAGGATATTTCAAGGATTTGCAAGCTTATTAGGTCAACGAGCATGTTTGTATGTATGTCCATTTCTTTAGAATGCTCTACAGAACAAACGGCTTGATGGATTTCAACACGTGAGGTAACATTAGATTCGATTATTAGACATTATCATCTATTATTAAGATTTTTTTTTCGACTACGCTATTATATTTCCAAAACTGAGTCTATATTATTTTGTCCGTGTCTACATTGTATATTTTTTATTACGATATACTACACAAAAAATTTTGCACTCAGCTGTATTAATTTTAATAATAAAATGATTAGGTACTTGTTGTTATTCTTACATAATAGTGTTGTACTGAAAAACTTAAAGAATAAATTTCTTTTTTTCTTTCTTAACTTATGGTATGTTCTCTATTAATGGTAAATATGTCGCATTTCACTTGCAATTTTTATTATAATAATCGTCCTACTCTTGCAGGGAAAGTAGAACGAAAGCGCAGGAAAATGCGACGCCATTTTGAATTGTTCCTGTCACTTGCAACAATTGAACGAATTGTATTGTTATACGAGAAATTGGAAATTGTTTGTTTGTTTTTATGTTATTAACAAATGCAGAATCATAAATAATCATTGTCTTCAATGGACATACACGAAAGTAAATGTCAAGAATCTGAATTTATGAGACGTTTTTTCATGACTTTATAGGCTTAAAACATTTAAATTGAATTTATTTTAATTCAAAATGTATGAGAATGACATTAGGTGCGAAAAAAACGGCGTCGTTTATAATATAATTCCCATTTAAGCCTATTGTAATAAATTCTTTGATCTGTTAAGCTGTCCAGTTGTAGGATTTAATTTTGGATGTAGACGATAGATTCAAAAATAAAACGGCAAACTATATCCCAATTTTGTTATCATAATTTTTTTAGAATTGTTCTCCGGCACCAATGACATACCTATTCACGTCATTTTTTTTTCTGAATTATAAATGCTTAAATAAGTTTTAAAAATGAGACTCCGTTCAAAACGATCAGCTATCACTGCATACATTCATCATTTTCTGATTTAAAGCTAGTTTTCCTCCGTCATTCTCATAGGATTATAAAAAGCAGATGGGACTTTATGACGTTAATATATTAACGTCCCATGACGTATGTCGCTGTCTTTGACGTTTGTCACCATTATGATTGATTATTGGCGATAAAACCTCATGGGTGCTTCCGGCATGGTTCGAAATACCAAATGGTTACCAACAACCGGGGAACCATTCGAGATTAACAACCGATAACCGATTAACAACCAATTTTAATAGTGGCAGCAGCATGGTCAGATATTTTTTCTAGCAAGTTTAATTTTTTTTTAAATTGCGAAAAAAGCGGGACGCTTGTGTCGAAAGTGGGACATAGTAAAAAAAGTATAAAATCAGAAGTTTCGGAACAAAATAAAATTAACACCGCGTATACTTTTCAGCACTTGATTTTTTTTGGTTTTCTTTTAATGATTACTAATCCGAGTTTTTAAGTGATTTACCCTATCGTTAGGTGCTTGAATGTAGTCGTTAGGTTACGTTACAACGAAGACTGTCTTCTGTGTAAACAAACTAAAAAATACTTAAAGTCAAAAATTGTTCTAAAATCCCCAAAAACGGGACAAAGCATGTCCCGCGCGGGACACCTAATTTTTCATAAAAAAATCGGGACGTCCCGTCAAAAACGGCGATTGTTCTAAAGTCCGTTTTTTGTAACATGTCTTAATTTAAAAACAAAGACTTTTATTTTCAAAGCACTTTTTGCGTATATTAAAGCATTATGTGATATTGAAGTGATGAATTTCCGTTATAAGGTAAGTAAAGCTGCTAAATAGGACAAGTTAAAAAAATGTACTATTTTGTCCGGGATTAAAGTAAAGATAGCACTGACTAGGACACAGTTAAACACGGAAGCTTTGTACAAGTAAATACGCGTTCCGGGAATGTTTATAAAAAACTTTAACAGCACGCCGACGACCTCGTAAATGCGTATTTGCAACCGCGGCGCCGCTACCTATGCGTCGGACGTCGGTAAAATGTTATATGCGTTTGAACTAGTATGTGTTTTTATGTGTTCGAACTTGGAACACCCGTGTTAGCTTGTGTGAATAGATTGGGAAGTCTCTTTCCTCTTTCTTCTCTTCCATATTAAAGCACCATTACGAATCAGGGGGAATAAAGACTGTCTTGTAAATAAAAAAAAGAAACAATCAAAGTCAAAAATACTTTTATAACCTACAAAAAAAAAACGCTAACATACTCATACCCCCGCATTAGGATTCCCTGTGTCGCGGGTGGCATGGACAACACTAATAACACATCACTAACACCCATGACTCGAGAACAAACATTAATCAGCCACACCAATATCTGCCTGGCCGGGAATCGAACCCGGGACCCCACGCTTCGTAGACAGGGTCACTACCAATTAAGCGACGGGTTCATCAATCCTGTCCCGCGCGGGACATCTAATTTTTCTCGGACTTCCCGCCAAAAGTGGGACACCTACTCGTAGCAACGCTATTAGGTGTGTACTGTGTACATTATCTAGGTGTTAATATCAATGCTAGTTGACCTAGACATTACCCAATTATATCACGTGGCCCCCAACGAGTTGCGGACGACACTCGTTACCTTCCTTCCGGATCCACGTCCTACTAATGTTACAGAGATCTGTAGGATAGAGGTCGGTGGGTATTTCATAGATCTGTCAGTTAGAGGTAGGTATACCTCGTTTTTTTCGTCGTGATATAAAAGGTAAACAATCTTACAGCGTCTTTTTATTGTAATTATCGATTTAAAAATAAGAAAGACACTAATTACAGTTAAAGAATAAACAATAATTTAATGTTCAAATAAATTTCTGTATACTTCTAAATATTTTTTTAAATTAATGAAATAAATAAAAGTAGTGCCAAGATTGTTTACCTTTTAAATCATGACGAAAAAAACGTGGTATAGGTAGTTATCACTATACTAGGTAGTTCTAAAGTTAGTTTAAGATTTGCGATTGTTACCCGACTGTATGAGGAGTAGGGTTATGTTTTACTAACGTATGTATGTATGTCTATGTCTTTGGTACGCTCTACAGACTACAGTCCTAACAACTTTTTTATAGGAAGGAAAGACGCACAGTATTTAGCAAGCAAAAATATTTTTTTACAGAAGTCATCCTCTATACTTTTGTTTAGTATAAATATTATGTAACGTATATTATTATGTAAGATTCTAGATACAGTCGTGTGACAGACGAACGGACATAGAAGTTTATACTCATATAGAAAAATAAGTATAAAATATTTTTTTATTCTTATTAATCGTCATTAAATGAAACGACAACAATCATAAATTATTTACTTTGAAATAAAGCCATGTTTCCTAACAATAGCTGTTGATTTGGTTGATTTTACTGAATCCCAACCATCCTTGCATAATGATCTATTCATATGAGTAATTTAATCACCCTCAACTTGAATTACCCACTCGAAAAAGCAGATTGGGCTGTAGGAAGTCCGAAAATTCCTGTCATTTTTGAGGGAACCATAATTTGTAATTTAATTACCCTTTTTTTATATAATTTACAATTTTGGACCCAATTTTGTATCATGTAAAACCTAGGCTTTAAATTGATTAATGTCATAGTGGTTAATGGCGTAGTGCTATAATTAACGCGCTAAAATTCATGTGTTAACCGTGGCTATATTACAGGCGTTTCACTATTAACAACATTACTAATTATTGCATTGTCATCGGATCTAAACTTGCAACTTTCTTGATAATAACAACTAGAAGAGGGTTGAAGTTTAACTTTAAAGTACATAGTTATTTAATTAGTGACGACTTCTAAAATATTAAGCTTAAAAGGTAGCAGTGGTTTTTTATTAGACACGTATGAAACAATAATTATTACTTTAACAGTAAATGTAGTACGTTGAAATAAGTTTATTAAAGAAAGTCCAGCTTAAAGTACGAGTAAGTCTCGTTAAACTTTGCGCGACATGAAGTAGGTAACTATAAAGCTTCAGTACCAACTCTGAAATTGATTAAATATTACATTTTTGCAGCGAACGGAAGACGCGATGGCGGGGTGGGGGGTGCGGGGCAATATGGCCGCGATTACGTCACTTCAACAGCGGTACATATACGTTTGGAACTAGATCAGTAGCTTTTCAGACGCGGGAGGGGATGCGCGTGCCGGTCGTTGCGAATGACGCACGCGTAATACGTTTTTGGTCATTTAGTGTTATGTTCTGTGATATATATTTTTTGTGGCTGCCAAGGACTTTGAAAGTAAGTTTTTTTTCGGTTTATGGTAATTTTTAGTGTTTTCTTTAGTTCGATTTTTTATTTTAAAAAATTAGGCACAATATTCATCTGTAAAAACTGCGGTTTAATTTTACGAGAATTTTTATTGTCTTCTGCAGTTGCTTGCGGTTATGAAATAAAACCATAAAGCAAGAACTTAAGAAATTATATTTTTTTATTTTTTTTCCGGTTATTTAATTGACCTGTAAATACATTTTATAAATAAAAATTTCGCTTGATTTTTTAATTTGAATTTTTATAAAATTTATATTTTTACTACAATTTTTTTAAATCCAGTTTTTTACTTGTAGAAAAATCATTAGTTTAAACATGAATTACATACGGTACAGATAAGAACAAAAGAGCCATCTGTACTGCTACAGATAAATCGCAGCCAAACCATTTATTACTGTTGAAATCATTTATTACAGTAAAAAAGACTGTTAAATCAGTATGCGCCATGTCATCTTTAATACGGGAAATGATAAATGGCTGTCGTCAAGCTACGCATTTGTCATTTCTCGAGGCTTGCTATTATTTAGATGAGATTTCATTTGACGAGTTTCTTCGAGCGCACTCCATCCTTTGTTACGCTTCTTATTCGACTTTCGAGTTAACAAAAAGATAATATTTCGAAACGTTAATCCGTGCCCCGTTCTTGTTGGACGTGATTTAAAAAAAAAAGAAAAAAAAATTAAAACCAATGCATTCGTAGAATCGGGAAATAGTAAAAAAGGAACGCCCTTTGCAAATCGTGTTTCTGAACAGCTCTTATTCTTTTTTTACTGATTGGAATTCGCTTTTAACCGACTCCGGGATTCGCCAATTCATCACTACGTTCTAGAATTGAATAAGAAGAGCGTTGAGGCCAGACGTCCAGTGTAGCATGAGCTATGCGGTTGGTGTTTCTTCCGCTCTTTGTGTGGTGGTTAGGTGTGAGAGAGAGGGGTGGGGGGTCAGAGTGAATTGGTGGTGGATATAACGTCAGTCTTTGTGGGCGTCCATACGACCTACATAGTTTAATTATTGTTGAGAAGCGACCATCAGGCGCCGGTAAGGCCTCTATGTAGGCGGGCGTACTAGCGCAACGAAAAGTTTATTACTCGTATCAGGAAGTAGATTTTATCGCCTGCGTTCATGTTTTGGACAAAAACGATTTTAAAAAATCAATCGATCATGCCAGGTACTGTTAGGTAGAAAAATGTAGATTTGCTTTGGAAACTAAATTTCGTTTTATGAGTTTAGGGACTTGAATTTACATAATGTTGTTGGGAATTTGTTTCGTCCTTTGTTAAATCAAATAAGAGTGTTCCGAATTTAAATTTAATTTTCTTATAAGGATGAAATTTCATTATCTTATCAGACAGCTAAACATTTTTAAATTATTCAATTTTGGAGACATAACCTGTAATTTTAACACATCAATCAACTAATTTGTTATTTAACCTTATCATTATTTTGCCTCGCTAGGAATCAAATCCAGGACCCATTGAAGGTAGGTCAATAACATAATATATCATTGCGCCACATACTCGTAGTTCGTCAATGAAAGATTTAGTTATCACTATTTCTGAGGTCTGAGATGAATCGCCTCATTTGTAAATGTCACTACCATTAGAACCCTTTTGAATAAAACCCGTAGTTTCTTCACATCAGAAAAAGAGAGACGTTTGTATTCTCCAGCTTCATGGGATATCAATTTAAATACCTTTATTTTCTACAGGTATTTTTTAATACTCTAATGTTTTTTAAATATTCAATATCTTGATTCTTCGGCCATTTTGGAAAGGCTTATATTAAAGAGGGGAAGAATTGTCGATAAAATCCCATCAGCGCATGTTTTAAAAAGAAGATTTTGACTAATTGTAACATTATTGTGCTCACTGTATTAAGGATTTGGACTTTAAATTTTAAATAACAATACAATTTACAGTGCAAAAGTTCTTAAATTTAAAATATGGCGGAATCATTCGATATTATGTATAACTATGACACCTCTCAAACAGAAATCTCTTTCAAATTGTCACGTACTTCGATGCTTAAAAAATATTCGAGCCAAACGAATACCTATTGACCTTCCGTCTAATGCGATAGTACTTGACGTATACATAGAATCAAATTATTATTATAATCGTCTTGTAATAGTATGTGTAAATACTCGAGGGTCCAATATTGTCATGGCGTGTCTTAACAGCTATTATGTCATATTTAGTGAATGACCCTTTTGAAGTCAATGATCCAATGAGGGTTACTCTGACTGTTCATCTTTTCGTCAATCGGCTTATCCTATTATTATCACAGTTACCTTATCACTTTTCCTCAAATTAGTTTTTCCTCTTTTACCTTTACTCACACGTGTTTGTCGATTTTCCTTTTAAATTGTTACCATTACTAGTTTGGGTTGATTTTTTTTTGCCCTTCTATAAATCATTGTAGTGTTGAATAGTTTATCATCAGCCATAAGACGGTTTAAAGAAAAAAGTTGATCGTCATATTATCTTGTTAGAAAGAAATACGAATTAAATTTATTTACAAGGGCATTGGCTTTGACGTAATATTGACGGTCCGTTATGTTACAAAAAATAAATGAAAGGTTTTTATAAAATTTTTGTGCTTGAGTGTACCGTGGCTTACCATGCGCCTGCGCAATGACTCAGCACACTGCCCTAGGGGTCAGTAGTACTCCTAATAAGAGTTGGGTATCATATTATCAAAGTTTATCAAGCTTATGTATGTCCATTTCTTTAGCATATTCTAGAGCTTCAAGGCCTTGACGAATTTCATTGGATTCATCTTGATAGTAAGAGTGACGTACGAGGAGGTTACAGATATTTTAAAAATATCCCTTTAATTTTCAGCAGTCTTTTTTTTGATAATGATATTCGAAAACGCTTTTAGTTACATACTACATATTTTATTTTTGTTATTCGTATGCTTGATTATTAACAAAAGTAGAAATACAAATTTATTTTAGAGTATAATAAATAATCTGTATGTGACCTAGACAAATTTTTTAGCAGACAGTTTTTTGTTTTTCTATTATTTTTTACTTGCATAATGTAGTTAAGAGTATCGGTTTTATTTTATTAGTAAAAAA
>LGAG01000852.1:324081-359248 GCA_001278395.1 Lerema accius | reverse complement strand
TTTCTAATACGCAATAACTTTTTCAAAAACCAGAGGCGTAGCAGGAATTGTACCCAGGACCTTCTGTTCGGAAAACCAACTTTGAAATCATTACGCTATTACTGCATATATGTATTATCATTGACATGCCATAAATAAAACACTAATGTTTTACCAAAAATTTCAATGTTTGCAAGGTAAAGTGGTTTTGTTTAAGTATGACTCACCTAGCCTAGACCTGTCAGGTCTAAACTTACCTACGCAAACATGAGCCGAGCTTCATTTTGTCACGTTCCAAAGATACTTTTGCTATTTATGGAGACCATCTAAACGTATAGGGGTAATGTTTTTCAAGTTTATGTATGTATGTTCGTTTTTGGCATGCTCTATAGGTTCAATGGCTTGACGGATTCACAGATTTTAACTTAAGAGATGCAATTGCCAAGGCCCCCCCCCTAAAAATGAGACACGAAATGGAGATGAATCCTATGACGCATCACATGTTGAAGTCTATCTAGCCGTTTCTAGCCATTTGGTTTGTACAGCATACCAAAGACATAGACATACAACCATACATACACATATATACATACACTCGAAAATCATTACCCAACTTAGCATCCAAAAATTTACCAATACAACAAAGAAATACGCAACCTTTACGTACCTACTCCATACTCCATTACGTCATTCATTCGAAACTTTAATGCTTTAATTTTAATGGTTCCCTCACGATATCATTATACCAGATGTTCGTTTAATGACATTTAGGTCAATGGTTTTTCTCTTAATGCTCAATGTGATATGGGTCAGGGATGCCTCTTTTAAAATCAAGTTGTCATTTAGTGGAGATTTGCAGATACTCGGCCGTGAAAGCAAAAACTAGTGGCTCGGATAATAACTATTAAAGTATGTTTTGTTTAGGTATGGCCTTAATAATAACCCATCAGAGCACTGGTCTTTTAACTGAGGAGGCCTAGGGCATACTCCACCAGCATTGGTGTTTATACGAGATCCCGGAAACTCCCCAAAAGCGGCAGAATGGGTTCGGGTGGGTATCTTGTTGAAGATTTCCGCCTCAAGACCAAAAAAAGGGCATACTCCTCCACGTTGCTCCAGGGCTGATTAAACGGGCTACACAAACCTCTCATAATTACCATTGTTTTCTATCGATATCTAACGATAAGAATCGAAACAGACGTCTGAACTTACCTTCTATTTCAGTGTATCTTAATCTTTACAATATTGTTTCCCCTATGATATGAGTAAAATGGATTTTACTGTCTTTAAAACGTTATCAAAATAAACAATACAAGTAACTTTTTTCTGTATTCTATTTATTTTACGAACCCAATAATTATGTTTTTTTGTTACCCCCGTATAATAGCTTGTTTATCCCCGCAGGGCTAAATACCCCCAGATAACGAATCTATGCACTACTTAGCACACCCCAAGAAATCTCAACGTAATCGTAAACCTTTTTTTTTGCGCGGGATAGCAAGCAAAAGGTCTTCCGAAGCGAAACAAGGGCAATGTATTAAAATCTTCCAATGGATCATATCGCAAATTCCAATCACATCATAGATTCAGACGGTTTACGCTCGTTGGGTTAGTCACGCGCTTGTTATGATGAGTAATGTGCAATTATTGCGCAATTCATGTACATACATACATTTTGTATGTATTTGTAGCAATGATTTTCCGATATCACACACTGGGGTTTTCATTACTTAAATTCTTGTACCGGAAAAAAGTCTCGTGTACCGCAAAATTTAGGGAAATTGTTGGTTTTGCCCTACTGATGAAAAGAAATTGTGCAGATTTTTAATCAATCGAATGGCAAGCAAGGATAAGTATGCTCTTTAGTTGATAAGATTTTCTCTGATATGGGGAAAACCAGGTCACTTTTGAAAACCTATATAATCGAAATAAAAACTATTCTATGTCCTGTATGCCAAGTTTCGGCTTAATCCGTTCAACTCTTAGGGTGTGAAGGACGTACAAACATCCAAACATTTTTACAAACTTTCACATTTATAATATTAGTAGGACTAGTAGGATACCTAATTTAATTGATTGTATTATTTCATTGTTTCAGATGTCATATCATGTGCGCCTTATGTTTCGTGATGCTGGATAAATAAAAGGTAAGGTTGATTAATTTATAAATAGTATTAGGGACTTAGCTTAGTGTATACCTACTATAGGCCTCAATGATTAGAAGTGGCCCATTTACTGGGCCATTAATACGTTAAGACCATCTAAACTAAGTGTCTTATTATTTAGCGATTTCTATCAAATCTCATATCTTTTAAACAGTAATAGTAATACAATTTCTAGTAAAACAAAAATTATATAGCTTAGGTCACTTTTAAAGTTGAGATGAATATAAAGACACCTCGTTTTGAAATCTGTCAAGCAGTTTAGTCTGTAGAGCATGCCAAAGAAATTAACACACATAAATAAATACGTTCAAAAACATTACCCACATAACATCGGGCAAAAACAACATACATTACACCAACCGATCTATCAAGGTACGTGTTTTATTAATTTAGTCCCAAAATGAAATTAGAAATATGTCGCGTTATGCAAATTAATATAAAGCTGTATTACTGTGGCACAAAGACTGCCGGGAATCCTTATTATTTATGCTAATCCTTGACGAAGGCCGCCGCCGATCAATATTTATAACGCCTATGGCTTATTTAATTTCTTTTAATATATGGATTAGTAGGTTAGGTAGGTTACTGAAATATCAAAGGCCGCGGTTGGCCACCAACGTGGTTGGAACCCAGGACCCCCCAGAAACTGGACTGGACTTAAAGCCTTCATCATCATCATCATCAACATCACAATCCATAACTGTCCCACTGATGAATATCCTTTCCCAGTCTGAGGGGTACAGGCCATAGTCCACCACGCTGGTCTAGTGAGGATTGGCAGACTTTACACACCTTGGACAACTATATGAAAAACTCTCAGGTGCGCAGGTGTCCTCACGATGTTTTCCTTCACCGAAGCAAGTAAAAATAATTTCTAATACGCACATAACTTTTTCAAAATCAGAGGTAGGTACGTGTTTGAACTCAGGAACTCCCGTTTAAGAGACCAACGTTCAAACCACTTGGCTATCATTGAGCCTTGAATATTTTCTAAACCCTAATTACGCGACTAAGCCTAGTCCGTTACGAAACGATCTACGCGTAACCTAAAGCCTTGGATAATCCGTAAATCCCGCGGTATTTATGATACAACCTACCTGTACCTCTAGTATATCGCGGACTTATCTTTGACAAACAAACGTCTTAGCTAGGATCAGGTGATGCACCAGAAGGGTTATGCTTTTGAAATGTATACAGTGTCGTAGCTAAGGTGCCTAAGGAGGCCCCTAAAATCAGTGCACTGGGGCCCTTAAGATTGAGGTGGCCCCGAAACCTAACCAATTATAAATTGAACTTTTAAAGTTATCCGATCTTTAGAATACAAATAATTAGGTTGCAGTAACCCAAATTAATAATGGCAACTTATTCAGTTTTCAACATTTTTTAAGTATCTAGCTACGCCACTAAGCGTATGTATGTCCATTACTTTGGTACGCCCTACAGCCTGACGGATTTGAACGTATGAGGTGATATTAGATTCGTCTTGATTGTAAAAACGACACTCCTCTACTCCGAACTGATTCAAATTCTTTAAAGTAAGGTTATCTACCACTCGTAGCAGATTTCCTTCCTTGTTCCCGTACTAACTTACCTGTTATCCCACGGGAACAAAACCGTTGGCCGGGATAAAAAAACTATCGATGCTGACTAAAGTGCCAAGCCCCATTTGTAAATTTATTCTTTAGTATTGTAACCGAAGTTAACCGAACACGTCAGAACCATTTCATGGTTCATTAAGAAGATGGTTGCTAACCAAAAGGCATGGAACGTATACCCTTACATCTTTATCATTGACATCTGCTAGTCAGGGATTCTGAACGAGTCTATAGTCTATAGAATCTATAGTTTGATATAGCATGCTATAGTCGAATTTTGAACATAGATTGGGTCTCTAGTATCATTAAATCATTATAATTGCAACACATAACTGTCCCACTGCTGGGTTCGGGTTCTCACAATGAGGGGTACAGGCCATAGTCCACCACGCTGGCCTAGTGCGGACTCACCTTTGAGAACTTTATGGAAAACTCTCAGGCCTGTTCACGTTACGATGTTTTCCGCCAAAGACATTGAACTCCCAAATTAGTGTTTTAATTCGGAAGTTAACAATAGAATGGCCAAGTTTGTAATTTGTAGCAAACTTTACTAAAAAGGTATTCAACCTTTGTAAAACTGACAACAAACAGTTGTTTGACTCTAATTAAAACTCGTTACATCTTACAGATATGGGGGCGTCACAGTCAAAATAGATTTATAATGCAACATTAGAACTTGTAAGAACTTCATGACAAACATACAAACGTCATAAGAAAAATCTAATTCTTATACTCCTGATCTCTATTCCTATGGTAATAAGGCTGAATTTGGAGAAGATTTCAAACGTGTAGCGGAAGTCGTAATTTTGGTAGTAACAGATGTAGAACCTCGGTTAGAGCCATTTAAGTGGGACCCGTCAGCGGGCTTTGTATCGCCTTCGATTTGACTATTTTGGTCTATGCGCGGGAGGGAGGGAAGTTCAAGATATACTGGTAGTTTAGTGATTTATTCCTTCTTTGTTTGAAGTAAGCGAGACAACGTTGACACGATTTTTTTAATTTCATCGTAAGTCTATTTTTCGTTTGCCATGAATTATTCGTTCGTCTGTGGATTGACAAGAATTTATTATGATTTCTTCTTGAACTCGGCTTGGATTGTATACGGAATTTTAGGGTTCCGTATTCGTTGGTTAACGATTTAACTCAATGGCGTTAAAGAATAAAATTTAATAAACGTTTAAGGTCTGTTAGCTAGACGAAATAACTTGAATTTTAATTGTGGATATTTTTTTTTTTACTTAACCCCATAAAATGAGGTCGCAGTGGATAGGAAAAATTGCAATTACAATTTTAATTGAAAATAGTTATTGTAATTAGGGGACTTTCAAGCTTAGGGAACTTTAGCTTAACTTTGAGTACCTAAGTGAAAAAGTTCACCAGGAAAGTATGTAAAAGTATCTGAAGCTAGAAAAAAAAAACACAGTTATATTGAATTTACTTTGATTTTATTTTGTGTTTTGTTAATTTTTCCTTTTAGTTTTTTTCAACATGATGTATTTAACTGTAATTTTTATTTTATAAAATAACAAAAACGTTTCTGGTCCGAAATAAATGAGTTACTGTTAAAAGATAACCCAATAATTGAGCTACAGAACCCATTACGTGTAACCCAAAACGTATTTGGCCTTTTTAACATTTCTTATAGAGAGACAGAAAGTAGAATCATTCCGGATATCATAGCACCTTTGTTGCGGTTTTCATGGTCCACTTAGCATGAAATTAGCCATTGTTCGCAGGCCTACTAATTTTTTAAAATAAACCCTCTTTTGCTGAACAATAAACGCTAGAGTATTTAAGTTGCAGCTTTTAAATTAAGAAATTTTTGGACTTTTACCTCGATGAATTTGTGCTATAGTTTTACGTCCGCTTGAAAAGAATGATGTTTTTTTAATTGTATGTATATCTGTCCCTCGCGAATCGGCGACAGAGTAACATTTCTTAAGTATCTTAGTTAATGTTCAATTATTTTTTTTATTATAATAATAGGTATGCTTTATTAAGTGATAATAATATACTTAAGCATTTTTTTCGAATTATTGTCACCTATTTGTTAGTTCCGACATTACGCCAATAAAACTGAACCGATTTTAATAAAACTTCGCATACATGCAGCTCACATAACGGGGATGGTTCTAGGATATCTTTTTATCCCAAAAACCAGTCCTGTTCCCATGGGATAAAAGGTAAAATGCTGACTACTAGAGAAATAATAAGCAAACTAAAGTTTACTGTAAATTAGTACATAAATTCTTAACAAAGGACAAACTTAATAGTTAATGTTTCGTTCATCATTAGGTACTCCGTTATTTATAAATGGTACCCGCATCAAAGCGATGCTATTCAGTGTCACCAGGCATTTCGTTTAATCCATTTAACTTGTTTAAGTGTCATTTAGTTTTAAACGTAATAACTCCTTTATATATAAATCTAGCGTATGTGCTTATAATTGTTATAAATAGATAAACGACGAGGTTGATTTAATTTAAATTAGGTGGTGATTTTAAGAGGGATCGAGTATCGTTTAAAACTTCAATTGGACAGTAGATGCAGTTGTTGTCAAATTATTTTAAGAGATTTTCCTATTTTTTGCTTAATATTAATAACTAGTGGACTCGCCCTCGCTTCGCTTCGGTGTATATTTTAGGTTAAAATAAATGACTTCTACACGTATTGTATGTTTTTTCAATATGGTTGTATTTGAATGGTTTTTTACACCTTGGGTTCGAAAAACCTAAATATCTTACGGACCCCTATTTTTTAAAAATAAAATATAGCCTATGATATTCGTAGATAACGGAGCTTTCCAATGATGGAAGAATTTTGAATATCGGTTCAGTAGTTTTTGAGTTTATCCATTACAAACAAACAAACAAACTCTTCAGCTTTATAATATTAGTATAGATAGTATAGATATAAACATACAACAAACGTCATTTTCTTTTATAGATGACAGTACGGAATCCTTCGTGCGCAAGTCCGACTCGTACTTGGCCGGTTTTTACATCTCGCTCAAAACACTGAAAGGATTAGAATCACGGTTATAACATAAAAGGAATCTGATCTGGTAATAGGAGTTCCTTTTCCGGCTTTAAACTTTATATTGTTACTCACTCGGTTAGTAACACGACCGAATTTTGAAGGGGAATGGGAAGTATCATTTTTTGTTATGAATATAATTTTAATAAATGGATAATGTGGAATTTGGTGGTAAAAGGGAGGTTTAGTTAAATAATGTTTTTTTTTTCAATATCGTATCGTATTCTAAGTGGCATGGAATGTTGTTGATGCAGAGTTATTATGTACTTTGGAAACCTTTGCGCTAGTTAATTACTGAATTTAGTGGACCTTGTAAGTAAGTCAATAATGGGTACGAATTTAAAAATAATCTGAACAGATTAGATTGGAATTAGTGTTGATCCTATTGGAATTTTTATCTGTCCCTTAATTTTCGCTAGTTCGAAATAACTTGACGAATTTCGATGAAGTTGATTGAACTATTATAAGGGTGCTTTTGGCAATATTGTTATTACAAAAGGTATGTTTTTTAACTTCATCTTTATATTTTACAGATAGTAATGTCTCCTGAAATAATTCTTTAATTCTACTAATGTTAGTAAATATGTTACAGCATAAAAGAACACGACGAACAGAATTTTCCTCAACATCGCTTCGGCTAACATATTCCGTTCAGATAACAACTCATTTGTAGTTAAAAGACTCCATTCTTAATAAACAAACCATTCTTTGAAACGTCTTGCAACTTACTACATTCACATCATCGTCTCCATTGAGCTCTGCATCTTCAGCAATAAGGTCGTTATTGGCACTTCGAGTGGTTTGAGAACAGCAAATATAAGTTTGTCGAGAACAAAGCGAGCGTTCAAAGCAGAATTCAGCAGTTCGTATCTCGGGGCAATAAAGTGGATTTTCCTTTGGCTTTCGATACAGGAGGAGAGGATTTTGAAAAGGCACACGTGCACACTGCCCCAGTTGCGTTCGGATATGCAAATCTCTTTGTTGTCTACATCCAGTTAACGGGCCTAGTTACATACTATCCCGGCTGTTACCGACGAAAATTTTTAACCCACTTTTTATTCTACCATTCGTTCCACTTTGTTTTGCAGTTCCGAATGAAGCGCCTAAATGCCTGCGGAGTGAGAATTTTTTACGAGCTTTCGCCGAAAAAGAAAGGTTTTTTTTTAATTTTTTGTCCTTCTCGCCTGCGTGTGGATTTGATTGCACAAAAAGCTTAGTTTGGAGGCGAGATTAAAACTCGTGAGGTTTATTTTCCTTTGTTTTATTCGGAACTACACTGAGCTAATGTAGTCCAAGAATTTCAATAACCAACCGTATATACAGTGTGTGGTTATTCTATCTAAAGTTGGGAATAGTAGGAAAGTCTATGGAACTCGTCGACTATACAAATATTTTTTATTTTGTTTTCAACTTTAGAGCAGTGGTTCCTAACCTTTATAATATTGGTACGCCTGTGACCTATAAAGACAATTTTGGTATTGTTACCTGTGACCTATGAAGAAAATTTTGGTATTGTTACCCCTGTGACCTATGAAGAATATTTGGCCCTGTTTTTTAAATGTTATGAAAACAAACAATACAAGTCATATTTTTCTGTATTTTTTATTTTACGATCCTAATAATTAGGTCCTTTGTTACCCCCATAAAACAGGTGATTTACCCCCGCAGGGGTAATTAGCTCCAGGTTCGGAACTTTAGAGTCAGTAATTTCATTCTTCTTTCGAGTTGTATTTAATATTCTAATGAAAGAATTTTTGTTTGTTCCTCAATCAAATTTCTGTCTCGTTGGGAATGAAATGCAGTACGACAAAAAACGACCTTTTTTTTAGAAAAATATAATTCGTAAATAAAAAAAATTATTTTCACCATAAATCCCCTTAAATGTTTCGAGCTAAAACCCAGCTCGGAAACGATTGCATACATTTCAACGGACCTAATTTTACACAAATGACGTGCTACAATAACGCGAACCATATTTCATGTGAAGTACGCACAACCATTTAAACATTTAGTTAAACTGAAACGAACACTGTTTTAAATTTACGATTCGAATGGCATTATGGTATGATTCAAGGAATGTGGGTTAGGGGCCATTTGAGGTGTTACGTAAGCATGGGGGGAGGGGGATTTATTTTGTTTTTTTTTAAGTAAATGTAAGTCTGTCTTACCTTACCTTACCTTAACTACTCTGCTTAATTTAATTGGGGTTAACTTATAATTGATGATGATAATAAAATAGTAATGGGGTACATTTTTGTAAATTGATTTTTTTATGGTACTTAATTTTTTTTGTTATCGATGTAAACATCAAAGCCTTTTCTAAAGCGAGTAATAATTCGTTTTTAATACCCACATTTTTTAATTAGAAGTGTCGGGTTTCAATTCAGAAACCATCGTACGGGAGACCCACGTTCTAACCACTAAGCTAACTCTACTTATTAAAATAAATAAAGAGATAACCGATAAAAGAAATATGTTTATTCCTAAGTTCTCGTAGTAACATGAAGTTTCCTTAGAACTTCGAACACTTCGACGTTATTGCTTCAGCGTTATTTGTGAAGTAAAGCGAAGCAAACATTCTTGAAACTTTTATCATGTTCATAGGAATTTCAACTTACCCTGTATTGCCTGTTATATCGATAAAACAGTCATTTGCTGTTTAAATTTTATCACATACTAGTGGACCCGCCCTCGCTTCGTCTCGGTAAACTTATTCCGAAATAAAGGTGAAAAAAGTAGCCTAAGTTACTTACTACATCAACTTGTGGGCCATCATTCCAATACACACCAAAATCCCTCTCTACACGATGGCCAACTGGGCGTGGCCACAACTTTGGCCATCCTGTTGGCCAACGTGTAGAGCCGGCGTTATAAAATAGGTTCGAATGTATATAGAGCGTTCAAAATTGGAACTCATAAATGTCAAATTAAGCTTCAAATTTCGTTGAATGAGCTTCACCGAGCTTTTAATATTCCATGCGCTAGTCAATGGAGCTTTAAGTTGGCTATTGATATTACAGTCGGTTATAGGTGTGGCTATTTTGGCCTCATAATGTAGACATTAATATGTGGAGGGGAATTCGGATCTATTTTTAGGAATAACGCAGGCGTGTAGTTTGAGATTTGGCATGGTTATAGTTTCATGGGGAAGAATTGTACAGAGTTAATTTTTATGGATGTTGTGTTATTTTGTTTAGTTTAGAAATCATAACATTACATATAATATGCGTTTCATATAATACATGTGACAAACGGAAGGTCTAATTGACAGATAATTTATATTTTACGTTGAGATTGACATCTGCCAGTCAGATGTAGCTAACAAGTTTACAGTTTGCAAATGAGTCATGGTCAAACTCCGACCATGACTAACATCCGAATCAGTATATTATTGTTAAGAAAATTAAATGAGTTTTGGTCAAATACGTTTTCGACCAGAAATCCATTCTTAATTACACCATTACTCAATATTGTAATGTCGTAAACTGTACGTAAATTACACGTAGGGTGGATTACAATATAGCAGTTAACCGTCGTGTAATCAAGTTGTTTTAACGGTTTACAAACCAACCCAAACCCGATATTGGTCCATAAAATGGTCCAATATTGACCGTCTACACTCGGGGCCATTATGCGGATAAACAAACAGACAAACAACGTTTTGTCAGTCAGCTGTCTGCTTTTTGTTGCGCGGATTTTCATTTTTTGTTTTGTTTGAATCGAATTTTGGAACGGAAGTAAATGCTACTTGCATTTTAGCTGTAAAGAGTAATGATTTCCGACTGTACGTATGTAATCTACATCTCTACTTCTACACTTATATTACAAAGAGGAAACATTTGTATTTTTGTTTGTTTGTAATGGATAAACTCAAAAACTACTAAACCGATTTTAAAAATTCTTTCACCATTAGAAAGCTACATTATCTATGAGTAACATAGGCTATATTTTATTTTTGAAAACAAAGGGGTGCGTAAGATATTTGGGTTTTTCGAACCCAAGGTGTAAAATTCATCCAAACAAGCTGCTTATTTGGCGTCCGCCGCCTAAATTATAAAAGATAGAACCATAAAGTGTTTTAAATTATTAAAGACCTTAAAATCAGAATAACACACAGGGACGAACGTATGTATTTCCATTTATTTGGTAGGTACGCTTTCCAGTTGAAATGACTTGATGGATTTAAACAAATGAGATGTCATTAGATTTGTTTTCATATACTCGTAGAGAGTGGCATAAAATGTACCTATATTGTTGGCAAATAAGTAATTAGGGATTTCTCATTCTTATTTTTATTTAAATTCCGTAATAACTTAGTTGCCATTTTTTAAAACGTCCTTAATCTACAAAAAAATTAACAGTCAGGATATTTTTCTAATAAGTATTACTTACAATTTTTGTGCCTTGCCGAGTTTCTTTCCTCTATTCTTCTCCTTTTTAAAGCACGTTTCTAAAATACCTTAAGCAATACTCTACATTGAATTACAATAAAAATCTAGTAAGTAAGTACAATATTGAATTACAATAAAAATCTAGTAGGTAAGTAGTAAGTACCTATTCAATGTTTTTATTGAATTTGGCGTTTAACATTTAAGTAGCCATAACATCCAAGTTTCGACGTCATTGACGAACAATGCTACTGTTCGACGTGACTCATCGACTGATTTTATCGACCTCATAATAGATGAATGTGTGGGTTATGGGAGGAGCGGTTAGCGATTGTATAAACTCGTTTTCGTATTGTGATCATTCACGAAATGAAAATTTCATAAGAATTTTCTTAATTTGCTGAGGTATTCATTTGTTTTTTTTGTCACTATTTATTTACTTTAAAATTATTCATAGCAATATTAAAATAATAATATTATTATATAATATTAAAATAATATTGCTATGAATGACTGAAGTTTTAAAGGTGTCTTTTATCCTTGTTTTCTATAACAACTCTCTTGTTTTTTATATAACTTTTATTAAGTCATAAGTATGATTTATCTAAAGTGATATAATTATTTTAAAATTATTAACATAATTATTAAACTGGGAAAAATTTATGTATTTTTTTTGTTCTTGATATAAATGTAAACCAATTCCTCTGTCAGTACATTATTTGTTTAATTATCAACTCGACGAGAAGCGTATTTTTTTATGAAGATGCAATCATACCGACTAATTAAATATGAATCGCTTCCTCCTTTAAATTACGCCATCAAAACTTGTATTACATCAATAAGCGATTGTTTGAACAGTGGCAAGTCTCGGGTTCGATTCTTGACTGAGAATGAAATTACTGTTCTCGTGCGTAATGTAATTTAAACATATTTAATTTTAGTTATTGATTTTACCGGCCATTAGGAATGGTTTAAACCATAAAAGGCCACTCTAGTATTACGTAAGAATAGGAAAGGGTCTTTATTACCCGACTTCGCAGGAAGGAGGGTAATGTTTCTTGAGCGTGTGTATGTATGTGTTTCTATGTATGTATGACTTCGTTGGAAGGAGGGTAATGCTTTTTGAGTGTATGTTATGTCCATTTTTTTGGCACGCTCTACAGCCCAAAGAACTAGACGGATTTCAGTATGTAAGGTGTAATTGTATTCGTTTCGTAAAAGTGACATAGCTTATAACTTTTTTAAATCCCTCCCCCAGCAGTCAGGTCTTAACACCTTAACTGCCTAAGATTTTTTTACCCGTAGGTCACCGGTGTCCTCCACAGCAGTATAGGTGTTAAGTTTTTCTTTTAATTTTATTACTAGGTAATGAAATAATTTTACGTCGTTTTTATACAAAGTGGCTGAATACGAGTAGGTACCTGCTTATTATTTTGAAATCTTTACCCCATTATCGTGAAACACGAGCGGGAATGAACAACACAATTACTTGAGCGTTCCTGAGGGCTCTGTTTATAGCTAAATATAATTTTATAACTACCCTCTTTTGTAGCTTTACGAAATGTACCTCCCTTTGTAACACCTCGCTTTATTTTATGTTCTTCGTCATTATTTCTTTATTTTGAACCTTTTTTCTTTATTGTTTAGGTCGCTTTTTACTTGATTTTGCCTGGTGGTTGATTCTTTTCGAGCTTATGTGGGTTATGTATGTCCATAAGGAATAAGGTGTCGTTGAATTTGTGTCTTTTATGGCTGTGATATACGGTATGTAATTGCTTAAAATCTTTTTGCTCTTAGGTTTTTTGTGGTTATATTTATTACTACTAATTCTAAAGATATCAAAGTTAGTCAGTGAAGCATGTTTATACAACGAAATATTAGTAAAAAAATGAAATGTAAGTCCCATGATTTAAATGTGACATACATTTCTTCACTTCCTTGTGTTCCTTCAACATTTTTTGGAGCGAATTTCCTTAATGTACAGCCATGGGATTGAAATATAATGCAGAGTACCGGATATCCGGACATATTTCTTTTTTTCTCAATCAGGTTTTTTTACTGAAAAATATTGCGTAAACCATAATTAAGTATGTAGTAAAAGGTTTTACACCAATATTAGTTACACAGCACCGTAAAAAATACGAACTAAAAAAACATTAAAAATGTAATCAAAGCAGTAAAATCGAAGACCAGAATATACTTTATCCATTAGTTTAACCCCATTTCATTTCATAGTCTTTTTCCATTACCTTTAAATAGAATCAAAGTCAGATAACAACCAATACCAATAATGGCAGCACACGAACGTAACTCTCAGTATTTCTCCACTTGTATCTTTAACAAATCAGCGTTATCACTTCTTCACTCCACCCTACCACACCCAGCACCTATAAACAAAGCCTTTACCAACCTATTTTCTTCTACATTTGCTTAGAACGGGGTGCGGTCCCATATAGCTCTATTACTGCGACCCCATAATCGCGAGCCATCGCATTATTAGCCCGCCCGGCCCGCAATAACTTACAAAAACCACCGATAAACACAAGAAACGACCTTAAAGTAGAATAAACAGATGATCGGCGAAATGAGGAACGTCGCACCTTTAATAAGGCGTGTATACAAACCCTGACGCGCCCTTTCACTAATGAGGACAGTTTATGGGGCGCGCTAACATTTAGTTTTTATTGTCTATGCGCGCGCACCCCATGAAAGTGCTTTATAAGAAGTGAGAATCCTTGAAACCGTTCAGTTGTGCAAGTGACGTCCGATCGCGCAGACCGCTCTGCGCTCGGATGTGTTAATACACGATAATTTGTTTCGTTACGTTAAATGAGTGAGTCAGCGGTGAGCCTCTCGCCTACGCCTGTTAATTAGACAGTAACCTAGAATTTGAATTATCGCGTGGGCCTGCATGCTGTTTTGGGTTAACTAGCAACGTTTGTTCTAACTAATGGAGTTCAAATAAATTGCTTCCACGCTGTTTCCCCTCTGACTTGCTGTGGAAGTCCAATTTCCGATGTAGGATCCTTCCTTTTTACGTTGCGGGGAAGTTGCTGTTTAAGTTCGCGAAGTTCTTTCGTGCTAACGAGGGGATGAGTGTCAAGTACTCTTTTTGTTTCGTCATTTAAGTCCATATTTGTGGTTCTTAATTCTCTTAAACTTCAAAATATTTTACTATTAGATTCTTCTGTATCTTTATCCAGTTCGTTAAACTTGATGGAATCATAGACGTCGTATCTTTTAATGAAATAAAAATTAGTCCACCAGGTTAAGAGCTGAGAGATAAGATTTTGTACACAGAATTTATTATCCTTCCCTAAATTGTTAAAGTTTTTCTTTACGGGCAGCTAGTTCATTACGTACTTCATTATACTGAAAAGTTATACCACTTCCTTTATTAAAGTTTCGTAAAGTAATTTTAAAGGCACGTTTCCCAAGAAATGTTGAATCCTGTAAAGTGCTGTATCGGGCTGAATCTTAAAAGGTTTTCGCTCAAGTTTTTCCAAAGTTTGAGAAAAAGCAATTTTATTTTACTTGAATTCGAAAGGTTCGTCTTGTAGTTTTGTGGTTTCCTGTTTCAAAATTCTAACAAGAAACATTTGGATTACGTAATCGCGATGGTTTTGAATAAAATATTGGTTAGAAAATTTTATTCTGGTTCAACTAAAATTTCAAGATAGACATTTTCGCCTTTTATAACGCTGTTAACTATTCATTGGTAAAAATAATTTGTGTAAGACAATTTTTTTTTATTTATGTGTTCTGGGTAGACCACAGTTTTTACCTAAAGTAAGCCTAAAGGCATTTAACATGCTGATCTATATTAGTATCTAAAAACTCTTGATAATTGAACTAATGGATGCAAAAATTCTGCAGTGATGCAATATAGCTGTAATAAAAGCTGAAAATAGTAACGAAAATAATATTAAAGATGAAATATTTCCATTGTAGTCTATTAGAATACTTATCGTGTAGAGAATTAGAACATTCCCTGTAGGTATCAAGTGATCAAGTTTAGAAATTAGATTGATCTAAATTTTAGCTCGATGGAAAAATAATAATCTGTCATCTACTATTGTAATAAAACAGAACCTGTTTCGCATTCATACATATTCAATGATGTCCTTAACCGTATTGAATGTTTTAACACTAATAGCATATTGATGCGTTGATGCGTCAGAATAATTGCTTTTTAATGAATATTTAACGTCATCATTTAATCAAACGATAATGAAACGTTATTCCCCCACAAATTGTCTTCTTAACATTTCCTTATCTCTTCCTTCCCAAGGATTTAAACTTCCTCATTTTATTTTACTGGTAAAATCCAATCAATCCACGGTTTTATAAAGAAGGAAGAATTTCATTAAATTTTTTCATTTGCATTTGAACTTAAATGTTACTGAAGTTGTGTTTGAAGAGACAAATAATAAGGAAGCAATCTACTGCGTGTTGGTAAGTAACGATTGATTTCATTAACAATTAACTTAAGCCGTTAAAATTTTAATTATTGTATAGGTTGTTTGTCCAACATTACTATTAAATAAGATTGGAATGTAAGAGGTATCATTATTGATGGGATACAAAATCATGAAATTCATACATGTACAGTTAAAAAACCGGTTAAATAATAAGTTTAAAGGTCCAACAGTGGATTTAATATAAGATGATTTGGTAGAAGTAACTCTAAAGGCACCATCAATACTGATTTCCTAAGAACCATTTGCTTCAAATCAATTAAATAAATCATTTCAGTTATTGTACGAAATAACATAAATCAAGAACTCGATCGAAATCAACATTATATAAAATGAACAGAGATATGTATTTCCACTAATGATATTCGGAATAATCTTAAAGCTCAAAATCTGAATGGTGAATTAAATGTATTTAGTATTTAAACGTTCTAAATTGAAGTATATTTTATTGTATCTCCTGAATTAACGGCATAATCTCACGCTTTCTGAATAATTCAAAGTGGTTTCTGCTCTTAATCAATGAAATATGAACCTAGTAATCTATAAATTATATCTATGTGAATAATTGTTAAATAATAAACACAAAGTCTGATTATTTGGCGAGCTTTTTGAATAATTACTGTGGATTTATAATTGTTTGGGCTTCGTTTATTACGCGATCAGATTTCTGCTTTATTTATTTAATTTACGATAATGATAATTACAAATCCTTGTTTGAAAATTATTGCTCTAGAATAGTTTTTTTTGTTTAAGTGATTTTTGATATTTTTGAGTATTCTCAAGTACTACTATACTATTTAACTTGTCTTGAATTAAATTACTAGAGTTTATTGTTTTTGAATGTATGAACTTCGAATTTACACTGACATCAAAAATGTAAGTTGCAGTCAGATTACTGAAAAACCTTTGTTACTTTTTGAAGAATCTTTTAGACAAATGATTTTTTAGACTCGTAAGCTACCATGATGAATTTTCATATTAAAAAAAATAAGATTTCTCAGTCGTAATCATCTTCAACCTTGATGGGTCATTTGACCAGCAATGGTTACTTTCTAATGTACTAACTTTACTAGCAAACATTAAGATGATAAATTGTTTAGATCGCAATAAACAATTACCTACGCTCATTCTTCAGTTCCACTTTAAATCATAATTTTAAAGGTTAATCTTTCTAGACTTCAAGAACGAAGATAAGATAGTGATTTATCATAGTTTAAATAGTCGTCGTCTGTGGAATCTAGATTAGAAATGTCATAACTGCATTAATTACGTCTTAATTATCAGTTCCGTATGGACCATATTCTTCAAACATGCCAATTTTAACTTCATAATCATCATCATCTCCATCCGTCCCACTACTGGGCTCGGGTCTTCTTTCACAATATGAAGAGTACAGGCCATAGTCAACCACGCTGGCCAATTGCGGATTGGCAGACTTCACACACCTTTGAGAACTTATGGAGAACTCTTTCAAGGGGAATTTTCTTAAACTATTACTAATAGTACTTCCACATAGGCATTAATTGAGTCAGTTTCTTTATAAAGGAACACGGCAAATACCGTAGTACCAACAAATATTTGCTCGCTATTTGGATTGCTGTAATGAGTTAATTTACAAAGGTTTCGTTTACTTTAGATTACTGGTAAGGGACTTGTTTAACCAGACTGTATTGGGTTAATTTAACTAAGTATTTCCATTTATTTGCATTTGCATTCACATTTGATTTTAGTTAGTGTAAAGATTTTGTGAAGATTATTAGAAGATATTTGTGCATGTATGTGCATTTGTTTTTTTTATCGAATTAATGTCGAACGTGTGATTACTCGTATTGTCAGTTTATAAAGATTATCTCAATTTTACGGTTATTTTGTACCTTGGTGATAATGAAAACTTGCACTATGTAATATACCACACGTTTTTATTGTATTTTTACTTCTAAAGTATATTTAAGGAGCTAATTTAATATTAAATCAATTAAATTTTTTAAAGACTATAGCCTTCAGTAAGGTATGAACAAATTTGTAAAAAGGTACAGTATTCAAAATTGTATTTTATAAAGTCGTTTTCTCCGTAATTTAACTTAATTAATTAATTAATTTGTTAAACAAACCAAACAAGAAAGGAACAAAGAATCTAGTTAAAAGAAACGGTATTTAATTTACACATCAATCTGAAGCTCCAATAAATATTGAGAATGTTATCAGTCAATTACTTCCAAAGTTCCCACGACTTTGGATATTTATATAGACGCAAAGTACAAGCTCAAATCAATAATGTAACGAGCATAATAAATCCTATTAAAAGAACAAAACAATTAGATAGAAACGCTTCAAGTCTCACAGTAGGATTCCCTGTGACGTAGGTGTTATGGATAACACAGATAGATAAAGGATATACACATCAATCGTGATTATGTTTAAGATCAAATAAATACTACATGGAAATGCATTTTTTTGCAAATAAAACCATGATGAATCGATTTTTTGAACTAAAATAGCTTTGACGAAATACTTTTCATTCAATTCGTTTCTGGCGAAATTCATAATTCAAATTTTTGCCTCGTTGGGTATCGGACTTAGGACCTATGAAACCATTCGATATAGTCCAATCGTCATAATTATGTTAAACTGATTCAGTCCAACTTTGAATATAATCTTAATAATCTTCAAGCAACCTACAATTGAGTATGACAGTATTTGTATATGGACATTTTATTGATATTGTCGTACTAACGCAATGTTCTCCGCTTCTTTCATATCCAGTCGTAAGGAGTTCCAAGCTTCCGAAAATACTGTATCTGCAATCCCTGATCATCGTCTAGAAATGTTGTCCAAAATTAATTAAACGAGTCAAATTTCAATGGGGTTGTGTGGTTTACTTACGGAGTACGTATTATCTTTCGGTCTCAATCATCAGATCAGCTTAATTTTATTATAACATTGTAGTTTCGTCTCATTTGTAAATGCATACAAAATTTCAGCTCAATTGAACACCGGAAAATTGATTTTCTAAGGGGGGTCAGATATTGTCGCCGGGACAGATACCTATAGTCGTGACTGTACATTAACATCATCTATAGCTCCGAATATTTCATTAAATGTTTTTATGTTTAATACAATTAATACCTTGGCAATCTACAGAACGGTCGCTCCCTGATATAATTCCATTACCCACTCAGCTTGCGCCTGTTCCATCAGTTAATGAAGTTATTCCCGGAATTATACCCGGCACTTCATTTGTACCAATAAAGATCTCTTTAGGAGTTCATTAGTTTTATTGGTTCGACAAATTGTTTAGTTAAGTTATCCATGTTAGTACTAGTTTACATCGTACATCGTATTTAGTTTCACATAATTCAACGTTTTTTTAAATTACTATCTGTGTATGTATTGGTTATTATGTATAGTTAAGGTTATTTAGTTCTTCGACATTGCCAGGAAGGCACTGTGTCGAGTTGCCTATTTCTACAGCTTGACAGCTTACAACATATGAGTTGCCATTGGATTCATCTTTGTTATGGGTGACATGGTCTATTTCTTCTCATCGTCCCAATTATTTTTAAGTATCACTAGTTTGTGAATTATGAAATGGAAATGTTAGCACCAATTAAACTGTCTATATCTACAGTAAACACTGTGTACTTGGCCCTACTATGTAACTACTAAACAATGTTTTTACAACCTTTATCAAATTTTGCGGATCTTATGATACTTCTTCGTAAAGTTTTAATGAGTTCAAACTTTGCTATCTATTGTTTTAAAACAACTTATTTACTGTTCATCTATCACCTTGACGTCATAACGTCTCTAAGTTTCCAATTCAATCGATAAAATCCATTCGTTTTGTCGATGAAACGGAAGTATTTTACCACATTTAAGCATTTAGGTTCTTCAGTTATTAATTCTTAGTGATTAATAATGGTGGCACAAGTTTTTGAGATCTTTCGTGGTTCTCAAAGGGCAAGATTAGCCATTAGTGATGGAATCTCGACAACGGCACAACTTACTGGGTCCAATTATGGTCCTAAAATATACTCCGACTCATAAATACACCACAGAATCTTGTTAAACCTTACCTAAGACTGTTATCTCATAATGGTTCGAGCGGATTTTTGAAAATTCATTTCCTAAATTTGTTAAAACCAGGGTTGAATCTAGGGCTGTGAATAAGTACGGTAATGTTAAAACCACAATGAGCCATGAACGGGATTAACTACTAAATACATAATTGTTCCTCGTACCATTTCATACCACGGAATTAGGAACTAGGAACCTTAATATGGTTGGCGCAGATTAAATGTTTGTATATGATAAGTACCCATATTATATAGCACCAAAAGATGTAGGACTATGAAATGTTATTTATAATTATTATTAAACTTCCTTCAATATAAGTGTTTAAACTTGACTTCAATATAAGTATATTAGAAGGTAAAGGCGCTAAGAAGAATTATATAAAAGCTTAAAACGAACGTATAAAAGTATTATTAGAAGATGGAGGTGGTATACAAGAATTAGAAAAAGCTTCGAGAAGTTTCATATAAAAGGAGTTATGACGAAAGCTATTTTCTGTCAGCAATCGCGTGGGATAAAACTGAATAAATAAAGAGGGAAATAAATCAGGTACAGAAAATATTACTGAGAAGTAGTATTTACTTTTTACCCACGACAGAACGGAGATGGTATATGCCTTTAGGGTGAGAGGTTGTATGTTTGTTTGTTTTAGTATTTGTCTTGTAGACAAAATTAATTATTATTTAGTAACTCATTTGATTTGTTTGTGAGTCAATTCAATGAATGCGAATATTAGTTAAAACTTAGACCACGGTTTGGTGGAAATTCGTCCACTATATCTTAAAGGGAAAGCATTTCTAATATCCATACATGAAAATATCTGTTACGAGAGTACCATGGACAATATTGAAACTTTAAATAACACCATAACCGAGAACAGAAATTTGAATTCCTCTTTCAAATTTCTGTGTTGGGAATCGAACTCCGGACCGTAAAACGGCAAGCCAACATAGCAACCTTTACGGCATACGGGTCATCAAAATAACTATACCTAGTCCAATAACCCCAAAGTAACTTCCCTTTGTGTTCCACATTTGACCCTTACCACTAATTGTCTACGATCTGCCCGATTGAACTACCCTGCAAGGGAAGTAAAGGGATTAAAGAAAACCCTTAGAACCCTTCCAGTCTCTTCAACAAAGCCCTTACGGCACTCAGGACTGCGGACGTCAGATGTTTTTCTTTAATAACCAGTCTCAACTTGATCCTTTACTATCGTTTGCTTCCGTATATTCTTTTAGAATACTTCACTTTTAACTCGCGATGACAGTTGAAGCTTGTATGCTTTTTCCGACAGTATACTGAAATATAAAATTTCAAGCAAGTAATATTTTAATAGAAAAACAACAAAAGCTGGACAGCTATAAAAGGGGGGGNNGGGGTTATTTAAAAAAATATATATTTTTCTTTTTCGATGACACGTTACATGTTGAAATTATATTGTAGAGTATGGTAAAGAAATAGATATATTAATATACATACCTACAAGATACCTACACTTGAAATACATTGCCCGCCTTGTAAACCAATCGGCTAAAAATCGGCCAACTTAATTTTCGTCCCCAAAATCCCGAAAACGCAACTTAAAACAACTGCTTTAATCATCCGTAATTCAGTTATTAATCTTTTACCTAATAAAAGATGGTATAAAGATCTTCATTAAACAAGAGTAGCAATACAAAATCCTCAGGGACAGATGGGATAAAGAAACACGATCGTCGGGAACGACTAACACGTTGACTCAATTGTATTCCCAATCCTAGACTCCCAGTGGAGGGAATGAAATGATTGTATTGATTAAGAACGGAACATTAACTTAGGTAATACTTAATCTGTCTATACTAAGTTAATTGCGAACGTGTTAGGGTTAATTCTGCACGTTGAAAACCTTTTGGAAATTATAATGTAAGGTTTGAATTATTTTCTGTCTGTCTGTTCGTGGACTTGGAAATCGCTAGATTAGATATGGTGGCGGGACAGTTTTGTTTTCGTGGATAAACTTTAAAATTAATGTATCTATTTAGATGAAATTAGGCATGTTTGTAAACGATCTGATGGAGGATTATCTTATATACTTTTTCTCCCAGTAACGGTTTGGTTCCCATGGGATAACAGGCAAAAGATTCACCGAAGTGAAGCGAGGAGGGCTTTTAACATAAAACTTAAAAAAATTGACAGCTACCTACTGCAGACAAGTTGTAAGATTTTTAATTACTTTAGTAAAAAATGGTGTCAGTAATTTCCTTTTTTATCGACAACGCATCGATGTTAATTTTCGTGTTACTATTCATACAAATTCTATAAAAATATTCCTTAAAAATATTACTATCAAGTATGGTTATAAGTCGTATATACTTTAGAACATAAAACAGCAAAATATATACACAGTCCCTTACATAAACCTGCGGAGAAATTGCAAACAGTGATCAATATCCATATGTTAGAATGAGAGTGGGTTTGGTAATTCTTGTGAAGTATTCCTGTAAAAAGAATTCCTTAAGTAGTACGAATACTTGGAATATGCTAGTACAAAAGTAAAGAAAAAGAAAGAAAGAAATTATTTAAATAAGTACAACACAGAAAGCATTACAGTCAGATAATAAGTACTTATTTCTAGTATTTTATGTAAAAAAGTAGGTGTGAGATAAAATAAAAAAGGATAATAAATAGAAATAACAAATACATAAACATATCTTTAAACTATGATTTTTGGTACCATAATTATTAGTATCGAGTCAAGGAACTTATAAAATAACTAGCAATCGCCGGCAACGCCCGCACTATTTTGCCATCTCAATATTTTATATTGCTGCTCCTCTCCTATTCATCTTGACGTAATGTTATATAGCCTATATCCTTCCTCGATAAATGGACTATCTTACACATAAAGATTTTTTCAAATCGGTCCAGTAGTTTCTGAGATTAGCGCGTTCAAACAAACAAACTCTTCAGCTTTATACGAGTATTATTACTATAGAAGTATAGATGGACGAATTGGAAATATCATAAAACAATTTCATACAATAATGGTCGAAAGGTAAGCGGTAAGTATTGAACGGAATGTCTTAATAAGTATTTCATGAAACAGGGGAAAACGTGGGAAAACGCGTGTTGTCTTTATAGGCCATTTATTATGCACGAACACTCGAATTTTACCTGTTATGTTATTAGGTAAATAAGTATTAACGCGTTTTAGGAGTAATATGGGGAAAACTTTTACGACTTATAGTATATACTAATATCTTTACGATTTTCTTTACGATTAGAACATAAATAAATATATACCTACAGTAACTTGGAAGATTTGTTTAGAATAACATTTTTTTTTAACAAGCTATCCTATCTATATTTCTAGGTCCGGTTTGCAGTGATAACCTATATGTTTGAAGGTTGGTCTCCCAAACGGGAGTTCCTGGGTTTGTAGGCTGTTAACACTAATTAAAAAAGTTATGTGCGTATTAGCTACTGATTATCATTTACTACGGTGATCAAACATCGTGAGGAAACCTGAACACCTGAGAGTTCTCCATTCTCACTTTGAGAGGAGACCCTAGCCCAGCAGTGGGACAGTTATGAGTTGCGATGATAATGATGATTAATTCTAGGTCCTATTCTTTTTTTAATATTTTTAGGCTTAGATACGCTGAAAAGTAGGTACTTACCTACTTTAAATCTTTAACTATTTTCCTAACGATCCTATAAAGTAAAGCAACGTATCGAATCCAAAAGCGTAGACTAAACTGTGAAAGTCTTACAAATGTTTACTACTTCTGTAAACATTAAAGATAGAAATCTCCATTCTAAAACGGACTTTATCTCCCAGTACTTAGGCGCGTTTTGCAGCTAACCAAAAAGTGGAGGTAACGTCGTTTTATCGCTACGGATCAGGTATCGTAAACTGTTCTATTTCCGATATATATCTGGTTTTAATCACGAATATCAAAGGGGAGGGAAACATTTGGCGTCTCGTGCGTTAATTACAGATTTTTAGTTGGCAAAGTATGGAAGATCTAGGCTAAAAATGAGATCAAGGTTATGACGTCAATTATAAAAAATCTATAAGTATACCAGAAGACCGGGCAGACGTTGCTCTGCGACACATTTTCCACATCAGGTACTTCAAACCTTCTATTTTCATGTAACTTTAATAATTAATGCTCATCATATCGAGCAACTTTTGTAATGGCGGCGTTTCTTTAACTCTAATAGTTCGTTCTCATAGACTGGTCCTATGAAGTATCTCGACATCAGCACCACCTGCCGGGTTCAACTGTGATTCAAAACTATACTCGGTTTCTCTAAAATACCGTACAATTTTTATAAAAAGTCGGTCCAGCCGTTTACGCCGGCTCCCCACGTTGGCCAAAGTGTAGAGCCGCCATTATGTGTTCAGTGACAAACACACATACTCTGTGTTTTTATAAGTATTGAGATCTATTTACATACTAGACGATGCCCGCGGCTCCGCCCGCGGAAAAGTCGATAAACAAAATATTGATTTCATCCCAAGGGAACCTATAATCGGGATAAAATGTATCCTATGTCCTATTCCTGGATGCAACCTATCTGTGTACCAAGTTTCAGCTTAATCCGTTCAACGGTTAGACCGTAAAGGAGGGACAAACATCCAAACATCCAAATATCCAAACATCTTTACAAACTTTCACATTTATAATATTAGTAGGAAGTAGGATTAATACGTGAAAAGATGTCCATCCTTTTTCACTCCTTTTAAGATAATTTTACGTATAATTTAGCCATGAGTTTGAGATTTGGCATACTCATAGTTAACCTTACATGGGGAATTATAGAAATGTACCCTCACTACCAAATTGCATCATAATACACATCGGCAAGGATTTACATTTTTTAAAACTTGGGTATAGTCAACCATTACTGCCACATACTTTTTTTGTTTCTAAGAACATAACATATCTATACAATACTATTGCTTGTATAGTACAAAATAACATTGAATAAAACCAAATTTTTATACGCAAATATTTATTTTATGATATTCTAAAAATTACATACCTACGCTTCGTATTTGAAATTGCTTCGCTTGAAACAGTACTGCGCATTGATTCTTTGAATTTCTGCCAAAAAATATTAATCTTGGTACAGAAATAAATTTAATGTAAGATCGATTTAATCCGTTAACATTGGTTTTTGGTGCAAGTTATAAGCTTAGTATCGATATAGTCGTGATTGGATTACAGTTGTAATCTTTTACATTTATCTTTTACGCAATAAAAGATTGTTTTATCTGTCGACCTGTTTTATAATCTCTTTAAAGATGAGCGGATAAGTTTCTTTCCCCATTTTCTTTTCCCCCATTACAAAGAATTTTAACCAATTGTGTAAATTCAAATTCGGAATTATCAATCATAAGTATGACAATAATACAATCATGCACGTATTTTTAATCAATCTAATCTAAATGGTTTTTTTATACTATAGAATGTATCCTGACAAAAGAACCGATTAAAGCATTTTTAGAACTACCTGTCTCGTTTATAATCTCAAGTAGAAACAGCCCAATTGGGTTATGTGTCAACGCCGAACGCGCTTTTAAAGCGATTATTTTATATAATATCATTCCTATAAGATTATAATACTCGCTTGACTCTTATAATTTATACTGCGGCTCATATCTCTTATGACGTATGTATGTCTGTCTGTCTGGCTTTCGTCCGTCAGATTTAGAGATACCCTATGACAGCATTTCGTAGAAATTTCTGTGGCTTTCTGTAGGTACTTTTTAGCCGCCTTCGCTCGGAGGGTAATGTTTTTCGACCGTACGTAAGTACGCCTCTTTGCCATGTTCTACAGCTAAGATCACTTGATGAATTTATAATTGAAATGTCATTAGATTCGTCCCCAATGTGGAGTTAACTAAGGCTTTTTAGTTTTTAGTCAAAAATAGCTCCATCTGGTGTCAATTTAATAAAACTAATTTAGCTATTAGACAGATAAAGGGGGACATAATAGAATCCTAATAAAACATTATAAATTGACAAACATCTATGATGTGATTGTACAATATTACGAGTTAATATTAGTCATAGATGATTTGCAGAAAATATTGCTAATTCGTGTGACTAGACGATGATTTAAAAAAAACAATATTTTTCACACCTAATTATTTTTCAATCGACACCTTTCCATACGTAGGTATTTGGCGAGTATTCATCATGACAAGTAAAATTTGGGGCTGCATGGCAAAATTTAAAAACAAAAACTTATGCCATAACTATTTTTACCGACTTCAAAAAAAGGAGGAGGTTCTCAATTTGACTGTATTTTTTTAAATGTTATATTACTTACCTCAGAATTTTTGGCTGAGTGGAACAATTTTAATAATACTTTTTTATTTGAAAGTTTATACTTCCCTTGTTTTTGTCTGATATTTGTTTGCGAAATGTTTTTGAAGTTATAACACCTATAACCGCTTTGTTACTAACTATAAAATAATTCTATTCAAATAAGATTTTAGATTATTTTAACCCTAAAATTCGACAGTATTACCGGCAGAGGCTCGAATTAGGCTAATGGACAATAATGGACTAAACCTCAAAACGGACATATGCATATTAAAAGATATAGTATATCGGATATCTGATATACGGCCCACATGATACACATTAACTTGATTAGATTTTATTTTAGAACTAGCAATCGCCGGCGGCTTCGCCCGCGTAATTTTCCCGTTTTCGCAATATTTTTTATTGCTGCTCCTCTCCTATTCATCTTAGCGTGATGTTATATAGCCTGTAGCCTTCCTCGATAAATGGGCTATCTTACACTAAAAGAATTTTTCAAATCGGTCCACTAGTTCCTGAGATTAGCGCGTTCAAACAAACAAAAATATATATATTAATAGTATAGATATTTTAGTATTACTAGGTAGTATTTTAGTAGTACTAGGTATTACGTAGGTACTAGGAACACGCCCTGGCTTTACACGGATTAAATAAAAAAACGTTTTTGGAAAAAAAAGTAGAAGAGCTTTGACCACAACTCGTCGCCTCGATTAGAATTAGGTCACGTTTCCATCATGATTTTATTATTACAACTTTTTTATTGCAATAGTTTTTTCTATGCACCTTAGTTAAAATTTTAACTTTTCTTAAGACTCCTTATTGGAGGAATCTATTGCTTCATTTATTAAAGATTGGGACTACGTAACGTACGTAACCCATTTATTGTTACGTCTCTTTTAAACAAAGTCATAGTATGAAGGTGATGGCAATATAAACTGTCATTACAATCACAATTCTTATGTCATGGAGTTTCACCCTTATAAAATTTTAAAGTGTAACCTATTATTCTCTTCTAACCATTTTCTTTTTCTTTCCAGATATTTTCCCGTATCTTGATGTAGTGAAAACATTGAGAAATGACTCTTACCGTAAGTTAATAAGAGTTAAAATTGTATGGCCGTTGTAATGAGAAAGGCTTTGAAGATTTGGGTATGTGTTCACCCTCAGATTGTGAGTATTAATGTGAACATCTTTTAGTTAAGGGTGAATAGGCTTTTACTAAATTAATACGCTTTACTTACTTAGTTATTTAGTTAATTACTTAGTTACTTTTCATAAGATGAGATTATAATGAAGTTTTCTTATTGTAGGTATGTCTTCTGTTTAGCTTACTAGGTAGTAGGTTCGATTCCCGACCGAGGCAAACTTTAATGTGATAGATAAGTATTTGTTTCTTTAGTCCATCTATTGCTTCTAAAGTATTTCATGAAAGAGTTATATATGTTTATTAGCTATATATGTGTATTTCTATATATGTATGTATATATATATATATATATGTGTGTGTGTATTTCTACTATATATTTGAACACCCTTGGTAGTTTGAACAACGAGTCGAAAATAAGGTATTTACCCGACTACGGCGAAGCCAAAAGGAGGGTTATGATTCATCTTTTTAATTTATGATTTTTTCTGATTTTTAAATAGTTTTTTGCTTCATCGAAAACTTTATTTTTTTTATTTTCTTGAGTCGATAATATCATTTATTCTTTAAGACATTTTAGGTAAAATAGGGTACAAAAATGACCGGAAAAATTTCGCTTCACTTTCTAGGTAACTCGCTGTGCAAAAATGGGTTATATAAATAAACCATTAGTATGAAATATTTAGGTATACGAACAAAACAAAGTAAGCCAGTGCGGAATGTAAACGGAATGGCTGTAAGACGTAGGAGAGCTGCCAAAATCAATAAAACATTCACTGACATGTATCATCGAAGAATACGAATATTTCTTGAGGAAAACTGCAGTCTAGGTTATTGTAATTGCGCTTTTAACGTAAATACGTCTTTAAATTTGCTGTCATACGTGGGCAATCGTAAAAACCTAATGACTAAAACTGTGGATACAGTTTGGTGTTGTATTTTCGTATCTATCGTCTACATCCAAAATTAAATTATACAACTGGATAGCTAAAGGATCAAAGAATTAATTACAATAAGCGAGAACAGTAAAAAAACGCGCGAGATGGAGAGGGAAGGGCCGCCATTTTGAGGTTATTTTATGACGTTAATATATAAAAAGAATATTTTATTTAAAAACAATAGATTGTAACATAAAGGTATTCATGCACAACATATAACCGTGTCTATGACACAGTTATACTTATTTTTTTAAAACGACTTCAGTTACAAATTTCGATACGCATGTAGGTCATACTTGTACTTGTCATAATAATTTTGAAATAAAAGCAATTATATCTTCATGAAATTCACTAGCTGAATGAAACACGGCACGCACCTTTAATTTTCGAAGTTATTTGCGTATTAGAAACTAATTATAACTTGCTACGGTGAAGGAAAACATCGTGAGGAAACCTGCACACCTGAGATTACTCCATAAAGTTTTTGAAGGTGTATAAAGTTTTTCTAAGAAACTAAAACTGTATGAAAACTGTTTTTCCTTTACTCATGTTGACTCATACGCTAATTTAAATTATTGGCAAATGAAAATAGCGTATAATTCATTGTAATTTTTATCATAATCCAATAATAGTAGCCAATAAGAGAATTTTACTTCGACCAATCATATGTTCAGAATACTGTAGATAAAATGCAAGGTAAATTGAACTGTAACTTTGGGTAATTAAGACCACTTTCAATTGCGTTATGTATAGGCGAGTAATGCATTGACGTCATAACCGCAAATTAGCGGTTGTTTATTTTTACAAGAATTGTAACATTATTACGTTGTTGTATAGTTTGCAAAGTATGATGACGTAGTAATTTTGAGTCTTAACTTGAATTTTTTGGGTTCAAATCGTAATTTGTTGCCCTGGAGCTATTTTAGTAGACCTGCATAATAGTCAAAATTCGGAACCATAAATTTCCTACCATAGTTTACTTTCATAGTCCCCATACTTACTAACTTTTACATCCCGCGGGAACTAAATCGTTTACAAACTTGCTTTTGTAAAAATCCAGGAAAAGTTTAAAAAGTAAAGAAATAAGTATAGAAAAAACTGGAAGTCAATATTAATAATAGCAATTCATTTTTTCCGCCTAACCTAAACCGTATTATACATAATATGTGTATTATAATTTACAATAACAACTTTACACGTGACGATTATTACGTAATACACGAATTCACCCCACATCTAGAGCTATCCTAATAGTTTTAACAAGCATTAACCCATAAATCATGGGTAATTAATTGTCCTGACAAACTAATTACAACCCTCCAGCTTCCGAATTGAAGCTCCGTGACACTAACGATGTCACGACTACGTCACGACGTCGTCACGATGACGTGACGGTTTATGAAACGATCTGTCAGTTTGCCACTCACCTTACTTTATTTGATCTTAATAGGTTTTGAGAAGAACCTTTTTATGAAGACTTTCCTCTTAGTAACTTTGACATTGCCATCTTTGAACCAAATTATCGAATGAATCTATAGTCTATAGTCTATAATATATTTACAGTCTATTATTTGTGTGTACGTATCTTTGGTACGCTCTACAGCACAAACGACTTGAGGGCCTTAAACATGAGAGATGTCTTTGGATTAGTCACTATTGCGAGAATACAAAGGGTTTATCATTTTTTTTTACTATAGCATCGTTAACCACCAAAAAATATTGCTCTTGGGTTTTTTTTTCCAAATTATTTATTATTCAGACTTTATACATGTCGTAAAATTACTTTTTTTTTACGTAAGGTACTTACCTACGAAAGTATGTAGGACAACTTCATTATTTTAACAATTCAATTTAATTTTGGTACAGCGTTTTCACGTGACCTGCACGTGGGGTCGCGTGACCACCGACCAACTACCACTAATTGAATTAGCTAATATCAATTGCAGTTTCATCCACTTAACCTATCTGTCCGTCTGTCGTTATCGTAAAAGCCGCACGCTTCAATTAGTAGTTCTATCTTTATTGCTACTTTTGATCCATTGAAGCGATTGGCGATAGATTAAAAGATTAGGTTCTTTCGTATCTTTATCTTTTTCGAGTAAGTGATCGATTGTGTAACTGCGGGCGGGAAGTCTATCTTTTGCTGCTTAAGAATGCTTTAGAAGCGATATTTTATATATACTAGAAGACCAAGCAGGTGTTGTTCTGTTGCATTATATGTATAGTTTTATAGTTTGGTTCATGTATTGTTCTATTACATTATATAGTTTTATAGTTTAGTTGATTTCTTAGCTCTCCACTTCAGATACTATGAATTAATTAATGTCATTTTTAAGACTATTACACTCTGTTATATAAATGTACCTACGTTTTAATGTAGGTATATAAATAGATTGGTAGAGATATATCGATGTGTAATTTCATTTGTAACCTATGTTTAAATACCCTTACACAACCATTTAAAAGCTTCAAACCCAGTAGAATCGTTCCATTAGATATCATTCTATTTCACTACAATAGAAAAAGGCACACATACACATATATATTGTATAAGACATTCAACGGAACAAAGTTTTGCACTTTACTGACTCGGTAGCTACGATTGGCTGTATTCTGTTTATATTGGCTGGCTCTCGACAACTTTTTCCTGTTTTATACGACGATTTATATAGCTCGGCTATCTCTAGATGATTTATTGCTATCTCTAGCTTTTTCCCGGCTTCATAGAGCCTTGTGATTGATTTAATGCCCCCAATTGGTGTAATGGAGTAATGGTATCTGTATTAGGTTTAAGAGAGCTTTTGACGTTTTAGGAGCTTTTTTTAAGGTTGTAGAAGACTGGGCAGACGTTGTTCTGCAATATATAGTATGGTTGATTTCCATATAAGGTACTCCAGACTATTTTGATGTACCTTTAGTAAATGCTCATCATATCGGTTAAAGCCGATAATATATTAATAATAGGTATCGTCTAACGAGACTTTAGGAACTTTTTTTTAATTGATGTAATTTATTTTTCTTAATTTTGTATAACGTTATTTATATTGTAAGTTTTGACATTAGTTAAGTGAGCTATTAGTTCTTAAAACGAAATAAATGATTTGAATATGAATTTAACCACTTTTGCTACGACGGCGTTGTAATAACTCCAATAGTTTGGCTGGTCCCTTGAAGTATCTCGACGTCTGAACCACTAGGTCTAACTGTGGTCCTAGACCATATTCGGTCATTAGGTGGCTTTTAAATACACCAATTTTTTTTAAGTCGTGTCCAACTATTTAGGAATAACATCAGCCAACATCACCCATGGTTGTCGCTGACTTTCGTTTGTCGTAGTTTGCGGAATTGCACCTTAAACCTAATACCCACCTTAAATACATAGTTAATAGACTTCACGACTTAATATAGTCAATAGTTTAAGATCCTTGACAACTGAAAGCGTATATTGAATTTGAATAACAGAACTATAAATCAGCCTTAACAATCACAGTTTAGATTATTTATCTATTTGGAATTAATTCAAACCGACTTATTGGAGATACAAATCGTATGACAGGTCATACAAGTGTTGACAGAATACAGCCTTATTAATATATATTGGTAACTATTAATATTGTCTGTGTGTCTGTTAATAGAAATGTAAGATAGCATATCTACTTAGAGCATTAAATACCTATAAATTACTCAAAGTTGTATTCTTAGTGAACGTCTGATATGTGTGTGTGCGTGTGTGACGTGTATCAAACGTAGTGTAATTGTGTGGGTTTTGTTTTATTTCGTAATATTTTTTATCACAAATATCATACATAAATATAGCTTTGTTTCTTCTACATGTGAACTTTAACTATGCCAAATCTCATACGGTAAGTGCAAGAATGAGCCATAATATAACATGGCATGATTGTGATTAATAACGTTGAACGGTTTATGAGAACCAAAACGACAAAGTCGTAATTGTCAAAGATAACCATCACAGTTACATTTGGTCTCTATTACAATAAAAAGATCTGTCGTTTCGATAACACGAAGACAAAACGCGCTTTTGTAACAACAAAAGTCGTTAACGATACAAAAATGCGGGCACCACGTTCCAACTACCGATCCGAGTATCCAAACATCATTTATCAAAATGGCGCTCCCGCCATTCTAATTGACAGCTGTCAAATTGTGGTGTTTTCGCGCCGTTTTACGCAGCAATGGCGCACTACATAATGATGTAGATTTTGTGATAGCATTTTATTTTTATTGGACAAAGTGTGCGTTTGTTAATGTCGGTTATTGACAATTGGTGACATTTACGATTGTGGATTAATGGACGCGTTGATTTCTGTTTATTTTTCTTTATTTACTTACTTATATCAAGTGCTTAAACACCTATTTAATCAATAGGACAATAAATTAGTACACCTTTAATATAAGGCAATGATAGCCTAGTGGTTTTAACATTGGTCTTCCGAACCAGAGTTCCTGGATTCGAACCCCGGCACACACCACTGATGTGCGTATTAGAAACTAATTACTACTTGCTTGGGTGAAGGAAAACATCGTAAGGAAACCTGCACATCTGAGAGTTCTCCATAAAGTTCTCAAAGGCGTGTGAAATCTGCCAATCCGCACTAGGCCAGCGTGGTGGACTATGGCCTGTGCCCACATTGTAAGAGACCAGAGTCCAGCAGTGGGACAGTTATGGGTTGTGATGATGACTTTTAGTATATACTTAGGTAATATTAGATATTAAAAATAGATACAGAAATAAGAGGTGTAAATCATGTGTACGCAAAGGTCGCGACCATTTTTCATTCTGCCAACGTTGACAATATTAAGCGTTATATTAAATTGCTGCTGAGGGTGTAAAAGATTTGATTTAAATTATATTAAATAGGTATAATAGCGAATATTTAGATTATTACTTTATTATACTGCTTGTAAAGGACCATATGTTTATATAGGACCTTAATAGAAGATAAACATAACAAAAAGAAGAAAGAATATGAAACAGTTAGTGAGTACAAATCGATCGTATTATCTGAATACTCCAGTAGGAGGGTAATGTTCTTCGAACGTATGTATGTATGTATGTCCATTTCTTTGGTATGCTCTACAGCTCAAACAGCTTGACAGATTTTTAACTTGTGAGGTTTCATTTGATTGGATTGGTTTCCATTGTAGAAGTGACATTAGCTATGCATATATTTTTATAATTAATTACCTTCCAATTTTTAGTTGTTAGGCTTTTGTTTAAATTATTACTACTTTATTATGATCGTTATTAAGAAGACCGTAGAAGATAAAAAGAAAGAAGACAGAAGTCAGAAGAAGAATCTGAAAGCAGTTATAATAAGTAATAATATGTAATAATAATAAGCAAGCGTAAGTAGCTACATATTATTTATTATACCGTGTGTAAAAGAAGAGTGTAGAAGATAAAAGAAGAAGAAAGAAGTAAGAAGAAGAGTCCGGTACACTGATGGGCCTGAACTGTTGCTCTTACCTGTATTTTGGACCAGGTGAGCAAACTTTCAGGTGTGTTGGTGCCGACTTACTACTAAAAGATAAATAGAAAAGAAAATAGAAGAAGTAAGAAGATGAAAAAGAAGAAGAAGAAGTAAGAAGTTTTAAGATTCAAGAACGGTAAAAAAGACGCAGAAACTGAATATTAATATTAAGAATACTATTTGCTGTATTTATTTTGGAAACGTGGCAATGTATAAGTTTTATTTTAAATCAAGAAAGAAATGTATTTACAATTATTATGTAAGTATTTTAAACAAAATATTACGTTCATCCAGTTCTTCAAATTCAAATTCAAATCATTTATTTCATCTTAGGAACTAATAGCTCACTTAACGAATGTCAAAACTTATAATATTAATAACATAATAAAAATTAAGAAAATGTAATTAAAAAAAAGCGTGTATTCGCTGTGTAAACTTTAACCATGTCTAATTTCAAACTCATTTGAACCTGTATTATTATATAAACAAAGTTCCAATACATAACCTTTAAATGAACAGTGTATAAACTGACAAGTGAATGAATGAATTCGAGACCGGATTGAACGATTTAATATCATTCAGCTTCCAATTTTAAGCTTGATGAACCTATTGAATCAGTTACGCTGTCTCACTGGGGAAACAGTTTGTAAATCAAGCTGAAATGTAGGTTAATATTCGATTTTCCTGGAAACTACTAGGAAACCTTTTTCTTAAGGTACGATTTGCTAAAATGCGACAGTCAGCAGTCAGCATTATTTTCTATTTGAATTCAAATTTAATTGTAAATCTTTTATTTATACTCATAATGTTATCCTTTAGAATTATTCTTTTTAATCTACCATCGTTTCGCAAAGGTGTTTTAAATAAAGATAAAGTTAGATGAGAATATAACCTCCTTCGTATGTCTTAAAAAAGATAATATTCATTCTTTGTGTTTTGACTACCCTGCAGTTTTGGAGCAATTACGATTTTGGAAAAGAAAGGTTTATTTAAGTAAATTAAATCTGTTAATGTCAATAAGTGATAACTGATAATGTAGCATTCTACTGGTAAAGACATTTTAAATTTTAAAAATTATTTTTATTGTATTTGTTGTATGTATCTTGTATACCTATCTATGTCTAATTCTTTAGCTATCTCAACAGTCAAAACGGCGTGATGGATTTTAACTTAAAAATATATTTCCAATTTGAGATTGACACCCCCATGGGATTGACCCTATAGTATAATAAGAAGGACCCCTAGCTTCTAGCTAGCTAGCTTTAGTTTTAGCATTTAAACCTTGGTATTTTTATAATAATGACTACTAAGTATATAAAATAGAATTTGGTTGATGTAATTCAGCATAGTTTTAAAGTAGGTAGTAGCTTGTATAGATGAGTATACCTAGTCAATCTAGCTCGGTCATAGGAGCCCTGTTATCTGTTCCGAGCTGCTAGCGCCATGATGAAACCTAATTTGTTTGGGAAACTCCGAGCAGCCAAATTGATTGTCGTTCACGGTAGCTTCGGATTTGCATTTAAAATTTAAAGCCGTGTCAATTTTAAAGTTA
>LGAG01000852.1:312163-322739 GCA_001278395.1 Lerema accius | reverse complement strand
GAAGAGTCCGGTACACTGATGGGCCTGAACTGTTGCTCTTACCTGTATTTTGGACCAGGTGAGCAAACTTTCAGGTGTGTTGGTGCCGACTTACTACTAAAAGATAAAAGGAAAAGAAAATAGAAGAAGTATCAAGAAGCTTTAAGATTCAAGAACGGAACAAAAGATGCAGAAAATGAATATCAATATACAGATTACTATGTGCTATATTTATTTCTGAAATGTTCCGATGTATGGGTTTAATTTTTAATGAAGAAATAAGTGTATTTATAATAATATTATTATGTACGTATTTTTAACAAAAAAAAATCTTCTCCATTTCTTCGCCGTGCGAACTTTAACCATGTCTAATCTCAAGCTCATTTGAACCTGTATTATTATATAAACAAAGTTCCAATACATAACCTTTAAATGAACAGTGTTAAACTGACAAGTGAATGAATGAATTCGAGACCGGATTGAACGATTTAATATCATTCAGCTTCCAATTTTGAGCTTGATGAACCTATTGAATCAGTTACGCTGTCTCACTGGGGAAACAGTTTGTAAATCAAGCTGAAATGTCGGTTAATATTCGATTTTCCTGGAAACTACTAGGAAACCTATTTCTTAAGGTACGATTTCCAGAAATGCGACAGTCAGCAGTCAGCATTATTTTCTATTTGAATTCAAATTGTAAATCTTTTATTCATACTTATAAGTATCTATGTTATTCTTTAGAATTATTTTTTTTAATCTACCATCGTTTCGCAAAGGTGTTTTAAATAAAGATAAAGATAGATAAGAATATAACTTACTTTGTAAATCCTACAAAAGATAATTATTAATTCATTGTTTTTTGACTACTCTTCAGTTTTAGAGCAATTAAGATTAAAAACAAAAAGGTTTATTTAAGTAAATTAAATCTGTTTATGTCAATAAGTGATAACTGATAACGTAATATTGTACCTACAGGTAAAGACATTTAAAATTTTAAAAATTATTATTATTGTATCTGTTGTATGTATCTTGTATGTCTAATTCTTTAGCCATTTCTACAGTCAAAACGCCGTGATGGATTTTAACTTAAAATTTTATTTCCAATTTGGGATTGACACCCCCATAGGATTGACCCTATATAATAAGAAAGACCCCCTTCCCACCCTTTTCAGATTTAAACCTTCGTATTTTTATAATAATGACTACTAAGGTAAGGTGGGGTAAGACTAACACGCGGGGCAAGACTAACACTGTCTATTATCTCGATACGTATAGCTTAAATGCGAAATTCTTCCAGTCTGTAAGATAGAACAAACGTAAATGTTCTCGGCTAAAACACACACATGTCGTTTCTTCAAGTGCGTATCGAGATAATAGACAGTGTTAATCTTGCCCCATGTGTTAGTCTTACCCCACCTTACCTTATATAAAATAGAATAGAGTTGATGTAATTCAGCATAGTTTTATAGCAGTACCTAACTTGTATAGATAAATATACCTAGTCAATCTAGCTCGGTTATAGGAGCCCTGTTATCTGTTCCGAGCTGCTAGCGCCATGATGAAACCTAATTTGTTTGGGAAACTCCGAGCGGCCAAATTGATTGTCGTTCACGGTAGCTTCGGATTTGCATTTAAAATTTAAAGCCGTGTCAATTTTAAAGTTATTGCTGACAATTTTGTTAGCCAGTGATTTATGGAGGGTATAAAATATGGCAGGTGTTGTGAGGAGAAGATAGGAGAAGAGAGAAGACAGGAGAGGTGAGGAGAAAATGGGAAAGATAACGTTTTACGTGTTACTGATTGGCTTGTTTTAAAAAGTTTATATTTTAAAGAAATAAATGAATAATTTTATGCTGACCTATTTCTAAGAGTGTTGATTCAGTGAACATTGCTTAATTGACTAGATGATTTCCAATAAGAAAATGTGATGTGTTTAGAACAACCGAATATGGTTTAGGTTATAATTGAATTCGGTAGATGGTGCGTACGTCCTGCTACTTCAAGGAAAGCTATTAGAAATATTGAAAAGCCATCATAGCAAAAGCTGTCCAATCTAATGAGAATTTGCTAAATGTTTCTAAAATATTTAAAGGTCGGGCGAACTTGAAGTGGAAAACTATGGAATCACCCAAACTACAAGAAACAAAATAAGGTAAGGTGGGGTAAGACTAACACACGGGGCAAGACTAACACTGTCTATTATCTCGATATGCACTTGAAGAAACGACATGTGTGTGTTTTAGCCGAGAACATTTACGTTTGTTCTATCTTACAAACTGGAAGAATTTCGTATTTAAGCTATACGTATCGAGATAATAGACAGTGTTAGTCTTGCCCCGTGTGTTAGTCTTACCCCACCTTACCTTATATGGCAGAATAACGTCTCCTTGGTCTTCTAGAATATATTTTTTTACACACAATAAGTAGGCACTTGACTATGATTGCACCTTATGGTAAGTGGTGAGTAGTGATGAAGTCTTAAAGGTGAAGAAGGTAAAAATAATAATAATAAGTAGGTATAATATAAAATTACGTAAACATTTTTGTTTTGTCTCAGATAAAGTAATGCAATGGAATGTTCTATGTGGGTGACTGCAAAGACATCGTGGGCGGGATTGCAGAACTAGCTGTGAGACAGAAGATACACACCGCCACAAGTGCGAGCGAGACAGAATCCTTGCGATAATTCAAGAATGTGATGATTTGCAAATATCTGCAATTCGTTACGTTATTGTACTGGTTGGCGTGATCGACAAATTGGATAAGGTCTATAGGTTAACGTAGGTTGGGAGAAGAAACTGCATCCGTTTATTAGCTAAGCAAGTGTGGGTTTGTCCGTGTCTTAGAAGCAATGTAGTTAATTGTGCAAAATTCCCACTATGGGTACTACGAGTGTATACATAGATTAAACGCCTTTTTAAACGCGTTGACGACACGTTTACTTCGGTAGGAAAGCGCGTTGGAAGCATTTTATACAGATTTCTTACTATCTGCTAAAATAAGTTGAGAAAACGACGAACAAGGCGCGCGTCATCGGTGCACACATAAATTAGTATTACAATATTTATAATTTACTAGCAATCGACCGCAGCTCAGCCCGCGTAATTTTGCCGTTTTCACAATATTTTTTATTGCTGCTCCTCTCCTATTCATCTTAGCGTAAAGTTACATAGCCTGTAACCTTCCTCGATAAATGGACTATCTTACACTAAAAGAATTTTTCAAATCGGTTCAGTAGTTCCTGAGATAAGCGCGTTCAAACAAACTCTTCAGCTTTATATTATTAGTATAGATAACCTGTAACTCATTACTGGATCGATGGGTTATTTCCTAAAAACTTCGTTAATTTTAACTCGAAATACAAATACAAGTGCTCAGTTTCATTATATTTAAAAGTAATTTTGTGTGTATGAAGGCCCTTGGGAACTGCTTGTAGATACTCTTGTTATAGATCATCAATGCTCTGTGATTCATGTTCCCAGCTATTTCTTAAGCTGCATTTTCATCAAAGAGATATAACTTTGTCTTAAAACTTTTATTTTTAGATAAAGTTAAGCTGCAAAGTAGCTTTCAAGTTCGGCATTAGAAAGCTCTGGGACCACATCTCGTAAAGTAGCTTAACTCTACAAGTTTCTGGTAAAAGTTTCCGTTTAAAATCTCATTCTCAAAGCGTCCTGATTGTGGGGAGTTAGTTTTAATGGAGTTCAAAAGGATGTTCTCAAAGAGCCAAGAAAAAGACACGAGCTGTAAGATGTTAACTAAGTGGTTAAAATCATTCATGGACATCAGGAACACTCAAAGCTGATTATTGCATTTAAATTCTAATTCTAATCATTTATTTCGTCGAGTCTATCAGCTCAATGACGTCAATAAAAATATAAATTACACTACAGAATTAAGAAATATAATTGATACATTTATTTTCTTATCCTGCAATTATAAAATATAATTGGCTTTATGAAACACAAAATACATACTTGAGCTCAAATATGCTAGGGTTGTTTGGGAAGAGAAATGCCAGATGAAACAATACCGGTTCAAGTATCTTTTTTTTAATCAGAGAGACAGATACGGAATGGGTTCTTTTTTTTGCAATAGCTGACAAACGAGCAATAGCAACAGGATAGTAAGTATTAATCTTTGCTTCGCATCAGTACGATCAAAGACATCACCAATGCATTTGAGCCATAACCAGCGCAGAAAAGAAAGTTGTTTTCCAAAATTAACGGAACGTCGTAAGTCCTCTAAAATTACAAGTTGAACCCTAAAAACCCCTCAATCGTCAAGGACGACATGACTCCACACCCTTACGGCGCCATATTGCTTGAATCCCTAATCTCGCGATAAGGGTCACATAAAATGTAGACGATAATTTTATATTTTCATTCATACTGCTGTTGCCTCCGAGTTCCTTATGGGTTGTAAATGTTGACGTGACGTGACGTGTCATCGGGTTTATGACGTCATCAAAACTGAGATTAGATGGAGTTTGGATTAGGGCTATTAATACTATTTGAAGTACACATACAGAAATCCAGTAACTTTTTTGAATTTAAATTTTATTTGCCTGTTTTATTGTAGGAACTAGTTAGAGGGGTATCTTAACATAAAATATTAAAGCCTATGACAGTTCTACAATGGATACAAATTCAGTGACAAATATGTTGAAATACATCAAACCGTTTATGTTACATACATAAACATACGCTCAAAAACATTACCCTCTTTCTAACGCACTCGATTAAAAACTAACAAACCAAAGTTATGATATTTGATGGCCATTAATTTTCCCCAGATGGTCACTTATTTTATTATTTCACTAAAATAAAACCTAACAAGACCCCTAACAACCTCTCTAATTTGCCATAATAGCTTCACCATCACGTTTATGAAACAAAAAGCCATGGGGACAAAATATTCTACCCTGGGGTACTCCTAACGAAATACCCGAATATGAAATGGTCCGTAAAAATGGGCATAAATTCCTATGACCACGTCTCGGTATGGTAATAGGCAATATCTGGCGTTGGAATGTCACTTCTGCATATTTTATGACCAAAGTCTTTATACTACGACTTTCGAGAGGTCCTAAATTCTTTATTGGGGAAATATGCCATTGAGTTTAAGAGAATTACTTAGAAAACCGTGTTTTATCAAACTTGAATTTAAGCCCAAATTTTTGTCTTATATTAATCGGGCAGGCAAAAATATTTTGAAGATAGACAAATTAAGATGAGTCATTTGTCTTAAGTTATGCAATAGTTTAAGGATTTACATCAAGTAATTTTGGAACCATAATTATTCTATGCATCTGTTATACCTATCTACAATTATAATTATTTCAGAATCTCCTGAAAAATACTTGGTCATAATAATATTTCTTTATTGCCACAATGCCTGATGAAATGGGGAATTAAAGCTTCACCGTCACTGTGCAAAGAAAAAAAAACTACACTACGTTTAACACGGACACACACATATATACACACATATAATCTATTCTTTTCGTTATTTAAAATTTTGACCGTACACCAATACAGGACCTCCTTACCAATAAACGAAACAAATAGGTTCCAACAATTAACCCTCAAATACCATTCTGAATTCTTTATGTCTTAATGAAGTTTATGACCGAGTTTTTTAGAATACGGGGGATATTATTCCCTGAATTCTTTTTGGGACAAATGGACTATCAAATCTTAATGCTTGGCATGTTAAAACATCTAAGCGATTGAGAATGACTTTCAGGTAAATAACGTTGATCAATTTTTTCTAATAGTTACTGGTTTCGGGGCCAGGGGAACAGAGGCGTTCCATTTCTATCCTCAGTAGTACTAGGTGTAATTCTAGTTATGAAATTTGGATTTTAATATGTATATATTTTTTTGTTTTTTGCACAGACCAAAAAATATATAGACGCAGTCTTCGGAACAAAGAAGCTTAGTAGCGAAAAACATAACGTTAGTAACAAATGATAACGTTTCCCGATACATTTCTCATCAGATCGTATAAAAGGAAAAAAAATTACCTCACTTTTTTGTTCTGAACACTGAGTCAATATTTTTTGGTCAGAGATTTTTTAATAATTACTTTTTAAGAATAAAAAAGACAGAATTTTGATTGATTTATACTTGACGATACTGTTACCTTTTTTCTTGTTCCTGTTCGTTTTTTTCGTCGTGATTTATAAAGTAAACAATTTTACAGTGTATTTTTATAGTTATTATCGATTTAAAAATAAAAAAAATGAAAGAATACTTAAACAATAATTTAATGTTAAAATTAATTTCTGTATAAGTACCTACTTCAAAATATTTTTTTAATTAATGAAATAAATAAAAGTTGTGCCAAGATTGTTTAAATCACGACGAAAAAAACGAGGTATAGATTGACTTACACTTGACTATACTTTTAAATAGATACCCTCATTTTGCAGCTTACGATTATAGGGGCATCAGTTATACCATTTAGCATCGCGGACAGTTTATTTATTTACCGCGGGAACTAGTTAAAGTTAATTGTTCTCGTAAGTTCCGTCGTCATATAACAATTACATACATACAATGCAAGCGTCGTATGCAGCGTTTCCGGCCATGTCATTAGAATATCCGGTACTGAAGGCAATTCAGTTTTTGCTCTTATCTGATGAATATTTATCTAAGTTTAAAAAATATATTAACGTTGTATTACGTTCACACCCCCGCAAAAGGATTTCCTGAATGACACATTATTACTTCTTTTAAATCGCTTAAGAACCTTTCAATTATTTTGTTAAATAAAATGAAATAAAAAGAAAAAAAATGTGGTTTTAAAAATAAGCTTTTATTACTAGTCAATAAAAAAGAACTAAAAAAATTAAAAATACAAAATTTCTAGCCCCTATTGTTAAACGTTGAGGAGTTTAATCGTCTGGAGCCAATCCTGGTAGCAGTATCACGTCATGCTTATTATAAACATGCATTGTCGTCAGGACTGGACCAGTTTGTAAAATTTTAGCTCAATCGGACACCGGGAAGTGGGTAAAATTTCGCTTGCAAGATTTGATTACAAACACCGGGAAAACTCTCAGGCGTGCAGGTTTCCTCGCGATGTTTGATCACAGTAGCAAGTGACAATTAGTATCAAATGCACACACAACTTTTTGAATTACATGTCGTTAGGTCTGAACCCAGGAACTCCCATTCGTTCAACCATCAAACGACTATGCTATCACTGCTTATAATCGAACAGCAGTCTCTAGTTAACAGTTCAACTATCTGTCCCATAACTATTAACCAAGTAACCTCAACCAAACGAACCTACTTATAAACAAAGGAAAACTATTAACACCAACCTCGATGCATTCTGCGCGTACCTACCTACCTTTATTGTTCCTACCTATTTTATATACGATATGATGTCCGAACAACAAAGGATGACATCACCTACACGGTAATCGTGATTAGAATCTACCTCCTATCTTATGTAAGGACCATCTGACTGCAATTTTAATTTCTGTACGGTAACTTGACGTAGTGAATGAATGAGTAACCATTTTGTTAAGCCCAGCTGATTTGATTCTGTTATATGTAATACTATGCTATTTTGTTTCATTGAGTATATTTTATAAAGGCATGATAGCTAATGTTTGCACGTTGGTTTCTCCTGCATAGAAGTTACTAAATTCGAACCCGACGCACATAATCTATCTAATTTTCTTCTCAAAGGTGTAAAGTCTGCCAACTTGGCCAAGTGGCAAAAATGCTACATTTCAAGTATGAATTGGATACAACTTTACTTTTGATACTCGTAGGAGAGGAGCAGCAATAAAAACTATTGCGAAATCTGCAAAATTACGTGGGCGGAGCCGCGGGCGATTGCTAGTACAAAATATAGTAACACTAGAAGACCGGACAGACGTTGTCTTGCAACATTTTTTGTCTTTTGTAGTTTGGTTCATCCCCTAGTTTTCTACATCAGGTACTGTTGACCTTCAATTTTCAAGTAGCATTCTTAAATACTCATCATAATTATACGCTGTATTTTATATAATGAGATAGTGGTCATATTATATTATCACTGATAGCTCAGTCATTTATTACCCGACTGTGCCATTAAGAGGGTAATGTTTATCAAGCGTATGCCCATTTCTTTGGCATGCTCTACAGCGTAAATACTCGTAGCTAAACGGATTTTAACGTATGAGGAATCTTTGGATGGCGTTGTGGGAGTGACATTGGCTATAATATTTTTCTGTTAACATTACATACATAATCACTGGTTCCTTAAGCACTTTAGAATCTAGAAATGATAGTGAAATACTAATATTTTCAAGTCTAAAGTAGAGTACAAAAAACAGCTGTGTGAACTAGTCGTGATTACTCCAATTGGCGCACCGCACATTCAAGGTCTCCTCAATTGCATGAATTAACTAGGAGATGGGACGACAGCACATTGTCGACGAGTTGCTTCCACTTTACACTGCTCTAGATAGCTCTAACTAGATTACAGCTAAACTTCTTACTACCTCGTTTGCACTGCGCTTATATTATGGTAGAGTAATTTGAACAGGACGCCATGACCTTATAGGCCATGAATGCAAGACGAACATGTTCAAACAAAGCTTTTTTTATTATTGCAGAATTTTGTCGCCCGACCAAATCATCCTGTAAATAAAATGCAAAAGCACAGGATCACAGATAATTAAAATAAAAGAGAAAGCAATCTCCATTTTCTAAGTCCCAAAATACCCATCCTGAACAACACTCTAGCCTCCTTTGATAAAGAAGAGCCCAAGTTGATCTACATGCCTATTTGTATTAGTGATTAGATCCACACAACATAGTGCATCCCTTTCTTTCATCTATGAAAATACCTGCTGTCCTTGTCATCTATTTATTGGTTAATGGTATAATGATTTATGATTGTAATTCTGAATTGATTTATCATGGTGAACGCTCCTCCGCACCACTTACCTTAGGGTTTTGTCTGAAATGTGTGCAAAAGCGTGTGTTTGTGTGTGTAACTATGCACACATGTGTGTAATTATGCTCACATGTGTGTGAGTATTTACAGATATTTTATCACTTTGACAATTTAATTACAAATGTTTCTCCCTGCAATCGTTTAGTGGATTATTTGAAAAAAAAAATGGCAGAATCGAGACCTTAATTAGACGCAACTATATTTTAGTCCGAAAACTCTTCTACATCATTCATAAATTTAATTTCATTTATAGAAACTATTGGTCCAACCATCGCTCCAATAACTGAACCAGCAATGTGCGCAGCTCCCATACAATTCTCTTTGACTCTAATTCCCTTTATAATAGTTGAATAGACGTGTTTAATACCCGGGCAGGCCCCATTCATTCGGCTTAAATAAGATCAGTTAGAAAGAGCCGCGATTTAATATAGAATCCGATCTCTTTGTATGCTTCTTCATTGATCTAGTTCGAGTAAGTTATTGAAACTATTCAGTCAGTACGGTTACCTTTGATCGTTGTTTGGTATTAATAAATTAATAATTTATTTTATTGTTATCTAAATTTAGTAATATAAAAACTCAGCTTATGTGTGTTTATCACTAAACTCATCCTAAACGGCTGGAGCAATTTCAATATAAATTGTGAGGTATTTTAAACGGATCGAGTATGGTTTTGAGACACAGATAGACCTGGCAGTTGATTCTGATGTTCAGATAAGTCAAGTTCAAGGGACCAGCCAAATTACTAATTCATTGAAATGCCGCCATAGCAAAAATTACATGAAAATTGTAGGTCAGGAGTACCTGATGTGGAAAACTTAGGTATAAACTAAAACTATGTCCTATTCCCGGATGCAAACTATCTGTGTGAAAAGTTTCAGCTTAATCCGTTCAACGGTTAGAGCGTGAACTTTCACATTTATAATATTAGTAGGATCAAAAAAATAAAGCTTCACTTTAAAATGAAATTAATGCATAAAGTTTTATCAATTTATCTCAAAACTTACTTTTCAACACTTGCGGTTTTTTGTAGCCTGTACTACAAATACATATTCGCGGATCGGATAATAGATAGAATAATGAAAAGTATTTAGTAGTGTACCTGTTTCCAAGGTTACAATGGGTCCGTTACGAACGGTCAATACGGCTTCAGGAAACATTTGATCACGCTTGTGTCAATTCGTTACCTTGAAGTGGTGACGTTGATACGGATTACGATCGACTTGATACCGCTAGGATCTCAGTTTAGAACAGTGATCAGTAAACTTTTAATAAGGAGTCAAATATAGAACCTCACTCATAAAAAAAGAATAGACAGAGCTATCTAGAAGAGAAGTGACGAACGTAAATATGGTGCCAATTGGACATATGAAGCCGGCTCTGTAGTATACGGCGAACGAGAGACAGATTTTTGTTCGTCACTTATTTAGTGGCAATTGTAAACGACCGCTGTCTATTCTTTTTTTTAGGGGTCTGTGTGAACATTACAATAAAAAAAATTGGGAGTCAAATATGCTTGATTAGTAAATTTTGAAGTGAAAATTTCTTTGGCGTCGTTATGATTTGAAAGTCCTTGAAACAGAAAAAGACATAAGTTATAATTTAATTGATCTTATTTTTCCAATTTAATTGC